>JAPDNY010000015.1:51050206-51243423 GCA_029375565.1 Gekko gecko | reverse complement strand
CTTGGCCTTTGCTGTAAAAGAGATCAACGAGAACCCCCGTATGTTGCCCAATGTCACTCTTGGATTCCACATTTATGAGAACTACTATTATGAGAGGTTGACCTATCAGACCACTCTGGAGCTGCTTTTCAAATCACACCGTTTTGTCCCTAACTACAAATGCCACACCCAGAAAAACCTCCTAGCTGTCATCGGGGGTATTAACCGAGAGAGCTCATTGTATATGGCAAACATCTTGGATCTGTTCAAGATTCCACAGGTGGGATACACGTGTGCGGGACTGGGGATTTTTGGAGCGAGAGAGAGAATTACACATCTAGTTCTATTCTGAACACACTTCTAATGGCCCACAAGGAGGAAGAGAGTGAAGTGGAGAGTACCCCAAAAGAAGCATTTTAGATGGGTGTATCCTATCACCATTTCCCTGAAGTTTCATTGATAGGTTCGGACTGCTTTCTGTTGTTTTGTATTTTTTTTTTTTAATTCTAGTTCTTACACCAATCATGATTCCTTGCTATACCCATTCTACACTTTGATAGTTTTTAGTGGGATAGACAGGCTCATCTAGGGTTGTCAACTCCAGTATGGAATATTCCTGGAGAACTGGGAACAAAGCCTGGTGAAGGAACAGTTTTGGGAGTGGACGGGGATCATCAGTGATGTGCTTCCATAGAGCCCACCCTCTAAAGCTGCCATTTACTCCAGGGGGTATTAAGTTTTGTAGTATGGAGATCATGTGCAATTCCTAGAAATCGACATGCCCACTTGGACATTGGCAAACCTAGTTTCCCCTGTAGTGCTTTTCTCCCTGATGCATGGTACATTTACAACATGTTATTTTGTATTGTACGTAGCTCAGGCAAGAAGCCTTTTCCTGGCTCCTTCTTTTGAATAGGTAGCAGTCTGAAAAAATAATGCAGAAAATTTCTGATGAGGTTTCACTAAAAGGAGAGTCTGACAAGCAATCTGACTGTCCGCCATGTTTATAAACTCCTTTTGTACTTCTTTGATGCATTGTACATTTATACTGTGGGTTGTGCATAACGAAATTCCCAATCTGAATATAGAGATGGAAATTTATTTATTTATTTATTTTTCAGATTTTTATCCCACCCTCCTAACTGAAGCTGGCTCAGGGCAGCTTACATAAAACAAATAATTACATTACAACATAGTTGTAGTTAAAACAATTATAAAAACTAAATAAAGTGCTAGTCATTATTGGTATTCATATGATGGTTGCAGCTAGTATGCAAAGTTCTCAGCTCACAGTCAGCTCTCAGTGTTCATTTTGAGTGTCCTTGAAGGGCTCGCTGTTCTTCTAGGCTGTTGATGGCAATTTCCAGAGTCCAGGGCCCTCTCCCTTTCGACCAACCGATGTTCTTCATTGGTGGTGGCTGCTTCCAAATGCCTGGTGGAAGAGCTCTGTTTTACAGGCCCTGCAGGCAAGCTCCCTCCCCTGAACTCTCTCTCTCTTTCTCTCTCTCTGGCACTTTCCAATATTCAACAATATGCTTTTGTTTTTCTTTGATTCAGCTCATTTCTTAGGCAATGGCATTTCTCCTGTCTTACAAGATGCTTGCAAGGGAGAAGCATGCAGTGCTCCCAGCCAATCACCTTTGCAGACAAGGTGCAGAGAGACACAGTTCTCCTTCCCTCCCTCCTTTGTGGAGGTGGAGCCTTTCTTCTTCTTGCAAGGACAATTTCTGGGGGCAACTTCTGCAGGACCTGTAGAATTAGACCTATGGCCCAGTTCTCTTGAAATTTGGGAGTTTTTTTAATGGATGGGCAACATTAGCTCTGCTGCCATTTAATTGTTATGTGGATGTAAAATATTCTCCCCGAAAAAGGTCTCACCTTCCTCACTTTGTGATGGGAATCAAGCAACAGGGCACAATGAAGGATGGCAAATGCAGAGTTATCGGCAGAATGTGTGTTTTTTTTAAGTCAATAACTGAAACAGTAGGAAAATGGAATGAATGAAGACAGAGTTTTGCTTTTTTTAAAAAAAATACTGGTGGCTGGGACCATTTTCCCTTGATAGGAATCAGTGGAGAGAGATGTCTCTGTGCCAAGAGAAAATAGTTCAGGGGTCTATGAAACTGCATCCTTTGGATAGAGTCATGTGAAACTGAGGGGGGCCTTTAGATTACAGGGCGGACCGTACAAATAGAATAATGACGAGTTTCTTGCTGAATCCACATCCTAAACATCGACTATCACTTAGTTTCATCTTTCCTTTATTAACGGTTATTTTAACTCAGACACTGTAACAGTAGGAAAATCAAATGAATGAAGACAGAGGTTTGCTTTTTTTAGAAAAAAATTGGTGGTGAGGGCAATTTTCCTTTGATAGGAATCAATGGAGAGAGTCATGCCTGCATGAAGAGAAAATAGTTCAGGGGTCTGTAATATTGCAATCTTTGGTTAAATTCACTCTAAATGGTGGGGATCTTTACATAACAGGGAGGCGTGTTCAAACAGAATAGTGACTAGATACTTGCCATATCCTAGACTTTGACTCATGCTCAATTTCAGCCTTCATACCATCAAATATGCCATGAATCCCGAGGCACAACCATAAAGAAATTCTTCCTGGCCCTTTGTTATAATATATGTGTTCATTTCCTCATAGCTCACCTACGGTTCATTTGTCTCAGAGGAGAGTGATGGAAAAGAGTTCTCCTTTTACCGCATGGTGCCAAGTGAAACTCATCACTATACAGGGATTCTTCAGCTGCTTCTCCATTTTGGATGGACATGGGTGGGGCTCCTGGCCATGGATGATCACAGTGGAGAACATTTCTTGCAGATTCTGGAGCCGTTGCTTTCCAGGAATGGGATCTGTTTGGCTTTCAGTGAAAAAATCCTCACAAAAGCACAGTTGATTCGCTTTGATGATATTGCTAATCTAATTCCAGATATATACATATATATCACAGACAGAAAAATCAATACCATTATCCTCTATGGAGATTCAAGGACAATGATAACACTGAACACTTATTTGACGCTAGGAAATCTTATATACAACAATACATGTAGCAAGGTGTGGATTTTAACAGCCCAGATTGGTTTTACCCTAACAGGCTTGCAAAGATTCTGGGATTTTCACTTCTTCCATGGGGCAATCTCTTTCACAATTCACTCACATGAACTTCTGGGTTTCCATACATTTCTTCAAGACCCCAAAGCTTATGGGTCAGATGAAAATGGGTTTCTGAAGTTCTTCTGGGAGCAAGCATTTGACTGTACCTTTATAGACAGCAAGGATTCCCCAGAAATCAATGGTGCTTGTACTGGGGAGGAGAAGCTGGAAAGTCTTCCTAGGGAAGTTTTTGAAATGGACATGAGTGGCCACAGTTATAGCATCTACAATGCTGTCTATGCTGTGGCACATGCTTTGCACACCATGTACTCATCTAGATCCAACCTTAGAAGAAGAAAGAGTGGCAAAAGATCTGAATCTCAAGAAGTGCAACCTTGGCAGGTAATGTCTTCCCTCTATGTTTTTATCCAACATATTCCGATATCCGACATATTCCACCACAAGCAACATGTGAAATTCTCTTGTACACATGGTCTAGAGCCAATATTTTGTGGATCTGTGTTACCTTCGATGTTTGAAGCCCGTAAAAACAGTATAAACGCCTATGACCCGAGTCAGGCCGTTGCTTTGCCCAGGTCAGCCTTGCCTAAATGGCTGGCATCAGCTCTCCAGAGTCTTCTCACATAATCTTCTACTTGCTACCTGATCCCTGAATTAGAGGCACTGATGAGTACATTGTGAGCAGAAACCCTTTCCTTCTCCCCCATAAAGGCGAGGTGCACATTTTCAGTTGGATCTGGAAGGACGCAAATAACATATATCAGCAAGGAAAAGTGTCTCAAAATCTCTGAATGAGAATTGAAGAATCCAGTTAGATGCATGAACATTTATTTATTTTTTTCTTCAAACCAGCTCCACCCATTTCTTCAAGGCAATCCATTTAACAACTCAGCAGGAGAAAAAATATCCTTTAATAGCCATAGGGAAGTGGAGGAAGGATTTGATATCATGAACATGGTCACATTCCCAAACAAGTCCTTCTTGAGCGTGCCTGTTGGAAGGCTGGATCCCAGTAACTCTGGGAGGAAAAGAACTGATCCTTCATGAAGATTTAATTGCCTGGCAAGAAGGTTTTGACCAGGTGTGGATGCTTGGACATTCCAGGAACGAGGGCTATTTTGGGGCAGGAACGCACAGGAACGGAGTTCTGGCTAGCTCCTGAGCTGGCCAAACCCAGCAGGAACTCATTCGCATAATAGGCCACACCCAAATCAGAAACTCATTAGGATTGGCTCCATGAGGGGTGTGTGGCCTAACATGCAAAGGAGTTCCTGCTACAAAAAGCCCTGGGTTTTGACAACAAACAAGGTAAACAGAATAAGAAGCAAAAGGTGGATGTGGCTGGATGACCACACTTCTGGTAACATGGGGATGTGGCCTAATATGCTAATAAGCTATGCTGTCAGGGAGTGTGGCCTAATATGCCAATGAGTGTCTGCTGATGGGTGTGGCCTATTATGCTAATGAGTTCCTGCTGGGCTTTTTCTATAAAAAAGCCCTTTGAGGAACTACTTATGCTCTGCATTAGAGATTATGGCACCAGAACTTCCTTTGCAGCATAACCTAAACTTTCTCACTCATCAGTGCTTAACACAGAGGGAAACTATCAAGAGTGCTAAATATATCTGTGCCTCATGAACTTAGAAAATAAGTTTAGAAGTTCATGCAAAGCACTGTCAAATATTTCCCATGCACTTTTTAATATTGCATTAGACTTACATAAGAACATAAAAGAAGCCAATGTTGAATCAGGCCAACACTCTGTCACACAGTGGCCAAAATATACCAGGTGCCATCAGGCGGTCCAGCAGTGGGGCCAGGACACTAGAAGCCCTCCCACTGCTGCTCCCTCCAGCACCAAGAATAGAGTGCAGCACCTGCCCCAGACTGAGAGTTCCCATCTATACCCTGTGGCTAATAGCCACTGATGGACTTCTGCTCCATATGTTTATCTAATTCCCTCTTGAAACTGTCCATGCTTGTAGCTACCACCACCTCCTATGGCAGAGAATTCCATGTGTTAATCACTCTTTGGGTGAAGAAGTACTTCCTTTTATCTGTTCTAACCCGACTACTCAGCAATTTCATGGAGTGCCCACGAGTTCTTGCATTGTGAGAAAGGGAGAAAAATACTTCCCTCTCAACCTGCTCAATCCCAATCATAATCTTATAAACCTCGATCATGTCACCCCTCAGCCGTCGTTCTATAAGCTAAAGAGCCCCAAGCGTTTTAACCTTTCTTCATAGGGAAGGTGTTCCAATTAAAATGCAATGGAAGAACCAGGGAAAGACCATGAATATCTTTCTGGATCACATCTGGCAACCCATTGATTCTGCCAGTTTCCCAACATAGAATTCACTGTGTTGAGCAATCCTTTGGAGGAGTCCACAATTTGTTCTTAGACATATAATAGATTGCAAAAATTTCTTACCAAATCTCTAGGTAGCATCCCAATTCTGCTTGTAGTTTTATATGCACTCTTGTATTTGCAATCGCCCATTATTCCTTCCTTTCTTGGTACAGTACTCTAATAATATGATGCTTTGTTGCTCTGATCTTGAACTTCTTTGATGTTTTCTGAAAGATTCCACCTCTTTCTGAGTGTAACGCACACTGCCGGGCTGGTTCTCAGAAGAAGAAAAAGGAAGGCGAGAAATCCTGTTGTTACGATTGTTCTCTGTGCCCCAGAGGGAAGATCTCAAGTCAGGAGGGTAGGCAAAAACAGTGGAACCCTAATATTTCAGATGATCATTGATCACAATTTGGACCACAGTGAGCTTGAGCGAAGGCACAAGGAACATTTACCATCATAAAGTGGCCAAACCACTGGCTCCCATGAAAGCATCCTGGAAGCCCCCACCCCTCACTCCTAAGCCTTCCTTATACATTGCAAGCCTCTGACATCCCCTCCTCCCCCAGGGTTTCAAATCTTCAGCCCACAGAGCCCTTCGGCTACTGATGGATCTGGTCTGGCTTTTTGCTCTTGCCCGCCTGAGGAAACAGCTCCCATTCCCATGGTCTTCACCCTCACTTTGGCCACTTTTGTCAAAAGAAAGGAAAAGAAATAACAGCTGCACAGGATCCAACTCCCTTCACACGCAGAGAGACCCACCTGGTCAGCTGGTTGAGGCTTCCGAGGCCTTTGAGTGTTGCAGATGCATTCCCTCTTCAAATCTTTTTCTAAGTCTTCAAGGAGCCCCATGAGCTATATTCAGCAGCCAAAGAGCTAGTGGTATCTTGCAATCTACTGCTTGGAGACCTTTGCTTTATATCAAATGGACTGAGAACATCAGCACAATAGAACTAAATTGGCATCCAAAGAACATTCAGTTTCTCAGAGATTACATAGTATGGGAGAAGTCCTTCATGATATATGTATTAACACTTTGATACTTCTTTTTGCTCTTTTTTCAGATATGGATAACTGTGTTGAGTGTCCAGAAGATGAGTATCCAAGCAAGGACCAAGATCGATGTCTGCCTAAGACACTCAATTTTCTGTCTTATGGAGAACCTTTAGGGATAGGTTTGACTTGCACTGCTATGTCTTTTTTCCTGATCACAGCTTTGGTTCTCACAATTTTTTTAAAGCACAAAGATACCCCCATAGTCAAAGCCAACAACAGGGATATCACCTATGCTCTCCTGGTCTCCCTCTTGCTCTGCTTCCTCTGCTCTTTGCTTTTCCTGGGACAGCCAGGCAAGGTGACCTGCTTCCTCCGACAATCTGCTTTTGCCATCATCTTCACGGTGGCTGTTTCTTGTGTGTTGGCCAAAACAGTCACGGTGGTTGTAGCTTTCGTGGCCACCAAACCAGGGTCTAGCATGAGGAAGTGGGTGGGGAAAAGGATGACCAACTTTGTTGTCCTTTCCTGCTCCCTCATTCAAGTGGGTATTTGTCTTGTGTGGTTAGGAACATCTCCTCCCTTCCCAGATTTGGACACACACTCAATGAACGAGGAAATCGTGTTTGAATGTAATGAAGGCTCTGCCATCATGTTCTACATTGTCCTGGGCTACATGGGACTTCTGTCTCTCATCAGCCTGACTGTGGCTTTCTTTGCCAGGAAGTTGCCAGACAGTTTTAACGAAGCCAAGTTCATCACCTTCAGTATGCTGGTGTTTTGCAGTGTCTGGGTATCTTTTTTCCCCACCTACCTGAGCACCAAGGGGAAATCCATGGTGGCAGTGGAGATCTTTTCCATCCTGGCCTCCAGTGCAGGGTTACTGGGTTTTATCTTTTTCCCAAAGTGCTACATTATTCTGCTGAAACCTGAGTTGAACAACAAGGAGCAGCTGATAAGGAGAAAGAAGTAAAGATGCCCACTAATGTGTAATATACATTATTTCTATAGTTAGATATCTGTTCAACAACGGGATATCTATTCAACAGATATCTATTCAATAATGGGAATGACCATGGGGGGGAAATATTAAATTTACAGTCAGGCAGACACTAGGAGAAAACTGGTACAAAATATTTTTCAGATGGTATATAACTCCCAAGGACATTGAGAAAGCATGTAAAAACTACAAAGAGAAATGCTGGAAATGTCAAGACATAGATAGAATCATAGAATCATTGAGTTGGAGGGGACATCCAGGGTCATCTAGTCCAACCCCCTGCATAAGGCAAAAAAATGCACAAATACCTCCACCCACACCACAGTGCCACATGCTGCATGCCCAGAAGGTAGAAAAAAAACCCACCCCTCCAGAATCCCTGGACAAACTGATTTGGAGCAAATTCCTTCCTGACTCCAAAGGGCAAATCAGGATTTCCCTAGGCATGTAGACAAAGGACCATGAGAATTACGCACTGATGCAACCCTTCCTGCCCTCCCTCTCATCATCTGTCTACGTTCACAGAATCAGCATTGCTGTCAGATGGCCACGTAGTCTCTGCTTAGGAACCTGTAAAGAAGGAGAGCCCACCACCTTCCAAGGAAGCCGGTTCTACTGAGGAAGTGATCTAACAGTCATAAAGTTGTTTGTAATGTTTCCCTGAAAACTCTTTTGATTTAATTTCAACCCACTGGATCTGGGCCAATCTCTTGAGGCAACCAGGACCAATGGGTTGAAATTAAATCAGAAGAAACTTCTTTCATACATGGTGAGTCCAATTGGACTCACTCTTTATGCTCCCTTTTATGGGCGCTTTTCAGATGATTTAACGCAGAGTCCTTGACATTGAAACTCAAAGGCTATACAGCTTAGCCAAAAAATCTTGCTCCCCTCTGAATTTGCGATTCCCCTCACGGTAGGCCAAATGTCCCCATAGCTATCTGATATACAAGCACTACAACAGTGCAGAGCCTTTTCTCTAGCAAGATTCAAGGCAATACCATCAGCAATCTTGCATGGGAAATATTATAATATAGTATACTAGGAATAAGGCCCGTTGTGGAAATAAATACAACGGACTCTAGAAAAAGGCTCTGGGAGAGTGCCCCGGCTTTGGGCACTCAGTGACAATTTGCGGTGGCAATCTCAGCAGGGTATAATGACAGAGTCCACCATTTTCTCCAGAGGAACTGATCTTTGCTACCTGAAGAGCAGTAGTAATTTTGAGTGATCTCCAGCCCACCCCCAAGATTGGTAACAGTGGTTACCCAGAAGGGAGTGGCTGGTTTGGAGGGTGGAGTCTATGGCATTGTACCTGTCTGAGATCCCACCCTCCTCAACACTCACCCTCTCCAGGTTCGACCCCTCAAATCTCCAGGAATTTCCCAACCTGGAGTTGATAACCCTATCTCCCTCCCAGCCAACCATCAACTTACCTTTAGTTTTCCATCTCCTCCCCCTCCCTCCTAGAGAGCAGTTGTAATTTTGAGTGATCTCCATCCCCACCTGGAGATTGGCAACAATGGTTCCCCATCAGGGAATGGCTGGATTGGAGGGTGGAGTCTATGGCATCATACCTGTCTGAGGTGCCACCCCTCCTCAAACCTCACCCTCTCCAGGCTCCATCCCTCATATCTCCAGGAATTGCCCACCTGGAGTTGGCAACCCGATCAGGACTGGGCCCAATGAATTTTCTCCCAAAGGCCAACATAGGTGTGGAAAGGGTCTTTTACTGACAGAGGAGAAAGTACAGGTGCCAACTTTGATTAGGGAAATACCTGGAGATTTGGGAGGGTGGATCCTGTGGAGGGCAGCATTTGGGGTGTGTGTGGAAGGACTCAGCAGTGTATAATGCCATAGAGTCTACCCTCCAAAGCAACCATTTTATCCCGGGGAACTGATCTCTGTCATCTGGAGGTCAATTGTAACAGTGGGAGATCTCCAGGTCCTACCTGGAGATTGGCAACTCTAGGGGAAAGTCACCCACACAGCAGGGAGTTGAAGAAAATGGTTTGATGGTCACTGGCCCACCTTGTTAGCCAGCCAGCCATGCTGAAGCTAAGCAGGAGAAAGAGCTTTTTTCTATTTATTCTGACAGGAAAGTGGCTGTTGGGGAGGGGGTTATGGGTGGGGGAGGGGGTTATGCTGAAAGTCCTTTGTTTTTTCACTCACAGAACCAAGCTTGGCTGCCTACCAACAGCCACTGAGGGGACAGTCCCTCACAGGAGTCAAGAGAACTGTCTTCCTCAGGAGAGAGAGCTGGCTGCCAGGGGGAGTGGGTGGGGAAGAGGAGCAGACCCAGCACCCAGCCAATGGCACGCGAGTTCTCTTGAGTGGCGGCTGATGGGCCAATGGCTGAGGGAGGGCATTTTACAGCCAATGGGAGTGCATGGAATCTTACGAAACCGAAAGATAAATATTATAAGGAGAGATATGGCTAGAAGAAGAAGAAGAAGAGACTGGATTTATACCCCGCCCTTCATTACCCAAAGGTGTCTCAGAGCGGCCTACAAACTCCCTTCCCTTCCCCTCCCCACAACAGACACCCAGTGAGGTAGGTGGGGCTGAGAGAGCTCTTGACAGAAACTGCTCTTTTTTCAAGAACAGCTCTTATCAGAACTATGGCTTGTCCAAGGTCATCCAGCCAGGTGCAAGTGGAGGAGTGGGGAATCAAACCTGGTTCTCCCAGATTAGAGTCCGTGCACTTAACCACTACACCAAACTGGCTTTGCCATTGTAACTCTGAATATATTGAGACAGTTTCATATATCTGTTTGTACTGTCAGTTTTTAAACCCTATTTTAGCCAACATGATGGACCTTCCTGATGCTTTAAAAATGCACCGTCTTTTGAGTGACTCCGCTCCTGAAACATCAGTGAAGGTAGCCATGGTTTTACAATCAGCTATAAAGCTACAACAGGAAAAACTACCAAAGTGAGAAACACTTTGTAACAAATTGTTTTATGTAATATTATGCAATATTATGTAGTCTGCAAAATGCTTGGTTTTATTTGTATGGTTTTATATGTATATTTCTCTTTTATAGTAATCCCCTTTTAAGGTATTGTTATGACAATAAAGGCTAACTGAACTGAACTGAACATACATGGTGGACTATGGGCAAAAGATATCAAGCAAAAAGCTTCTGGAAAGCTAGAAGCTGAGGGGCAAAATGTGGCCGTGTGAAATTGACACGTACCATTGAGTCAAAAGGGAAGAGCGAGCGCGGAGCAGCGCTTGTGGGAAATCAGCCTAGATATTTGTCCATGTTTAGAAGCAGGGCTATTTTGGAGCTTCCGGGTTACGGAGCAGCACTGCAGATGATTTCTCAGGGAGCTCCCTGAAAATTGCTGAATCTTCATGGTTTTTAGGGGATCCTCATTGTTTGAGGTCCCACTGACTCTTTCAGAGGAAGAGGTGGTTGCAGGGGACTCGATCCTGCACCCCGTGAGCGGCAGCGAGGGGTTGGCAGATCAGCAATGTCCCGAAGCTGAATCACAAAGAGAGGCAGCCAAGCTGTTTCACACCCGCACAAGAGAGCTTCGAACCGCATCCTAACATCAACAAAGATACAATCTTCAATACTGTGAGTAAATAAATACGCAACAAATAACTAAAATTCTATGATTTACAGCTTTTTACACCCCCCTTAAATCTTCCCAACAAGGAAGGACTGAGAAGTGGAATTTCCTTCCCCCTCTTTCCTCTCGTAAGTGGCGGAGATAAGACTGGGAAAGATCTACCTAATAATACTTGGGGGTAAAAGGGATATACTTAACAAACAAAAGGTAAATGCTTAACAAACTTTGTACTGGGAAACTAAAGACAAGTTGCTGGCTTTATTTTCCCGAAGTTAAAGTAAACTTTGCTTCTTGTGTTATAAGGGCTTAAAAATGAAACCGTCTGTTGTTTGGTCTACATTGAAGCCCTTTAGAAGCAGCACAAAAACTGTGTCTGGGAACAGTGCTGCTTGGGAACAATATTGTTTGGGAATAGTAATCAAAACATAGGCGCAAAGATTGCTATTTTTATTGAATATAAATAAAATCCTCTGATGTGAAGGAGAAGATGGATTCCTAAATCAGATGTAATGACATGGACAGCTGAGATGGTTATGATGATTTGCAAGTGATACAATTCTTTAAGGAAGCAAAAGGAAGAACTCACAGAAACAATTCAAAGGGCTGTCCAAACAGCAACCCAAGAAGTATTTCAGAGATTCTTTGATAAGGAGCAAAAGGACTCTGTACTGGAGCAGGAGGATCCACAACAACAACAACAGAAGGGTAGATTTTAAACCAAGAACTGACTTTTACAGCCAAAAGAGAAGACAAGAAATTTCATAAGCCAATTTAACACCATTATCAACAACTTGGCAAACCCTTCTGCTGCGGAAATGCCGATTAAGAAGAAGATTCTCCTCCTAGAAGGTAAACCAGAACTTAAATACAGTTGGAATGAAACAAGGGAACTGCTATTCAAAGAGGAAAGACATCAAAGCAGGCTAATCTTAAAGAAAAAAGTACAAGGGAAGAAGAAAAAGACTAAATATTATAAATAATCTGTTTAATGGGTAATTTTGCCAGTTTTATGAATAATTTTTTAAAATTTCATTTTGGTTTCTATTTAAATCCATGCAAAAAAAATATATAATATAATAAGAAATGTGATCTGCAACTTGGTGACAAACCACTCAGAACACTTTTCCTAGATGTCCCACTAAGGAGCAGAGGTGCCTTATAGTCAGCAATGGGGAAAAAAAAAGAGAGAGGCCATGTTTATTACCAATGGTGACACTCAAAGCTACCCTGGCAGAAGTAATTATCTCCCTCTGGAATTATCCAGATCATACTAATTTTTGTCTCATCTGGCCAAAGCTCTAGCGGTTTTGCAGAAGGTGTCAGAAACCCATCGATAAACAAGTTTGTGGGTGGTTTCGTGTATATACTGAAAAACCCTCCTTTGATACTGAGAGAAGGGGGCAGAGCAGACTAGGCAGGGCTCTGTCTGTTTCATCTTTCACACTTTACATTCTGGGGACAGATCTATTCTGAGAGAAATTGCTTAGTGTGCTGGTAAAAGGAGGCTTTTCCTTTAGCAAGTGCCAGAAGCACAGATCACTCAAAGAAGGCTGGTGAGGCAGAGGGGCACAGAAGAGTCTATGCCTAGAGAGGAGCTTCACTGCCAAGATGGAGAAGCTTGTGACGTTCCTGCTGCTGCTGCTGTCTCCTGCTATGGACCGAGTAGATGGTGCCAGGAGGAGCCCTGCAAACAATCCTCTCCCTGCTCTACATGAGTGGCATCAATCTGGGGACATCCTAATTGGTGGTATTGTTTCTCACATCTTTTATGGCTATCATGGAACCACTTTTCAAGAACTCCCATCGTGGCACTTGCTTGAGGCTTCAGAGTAAGCAGTTTTCCCACCCCCACCCCTGCATCAAGTCGGGTTAGCACCAATCTGCTTCAACTTTCCACCCTAAGAAAGGACCCCTGGGCTCCTGGAAGTGTGGCCAGGGTCTTGTGCTGCAACAAAAATAACCAGTTGCATCTTCACAATTAAGGAAGTATCATTCTAAATTAGGTTTTTGTGGCCCGCATGATATGCAAGGGACTGGGCAGACTATTGAGAAAGCAGGTATGGAAAACGAATGCAAAGTCAAGGGGCCATGAAATGCAGGTAGCTCTAGGTTAGATGTAGGTTGAAGACAGTTTAAAGTTTTCTTATTAACTAGTGCTGTATCTTAGCACAACATGGGATTCCCTGAATTATTAGTTAGCTTAGGAGAATTTGTGAAGGATCTCTGCATTTTCTGTGAATATGTATGAACGGTACGACTTTGGAAAGAAAAGAAATTGGAGAGGGAGAGGAGAGAGCCTTAAGAGATAAGTGGTGTGTGCTAGAATTTAAAGAGCAAGAAAAGACAGTGGCATGACCTTTCTGAGGACAGAAAGAACATTTGGTTGGGTGACAATACAAAAAGGTCCAAAGGATCTCAAGGTACATTGCAAATAGTAGTGTCCTCATGCCTTAAGAATGTTATTTCTGTAAAAGAGGGAGGTCCATTTTTTATCAGAAGGTTGAATTTTCTTTTTCCTTGACTGAAACCAGTGTAGACCAATACTGTAACGAAATGATCCTGGTGAATTGTTGTATTGTCCTCTAAAAGCACCTTGAACTCTGCCTACAGGATGATTATGAAGTTCTACCAGCACATCCTGGCCTTGGCCTTTGCTGTAAAAGAGATCAACGAGAACCCCAGTATCTTGCCCAATGTCACTCTTGGGTTCCACATTTATGAGAACTATTACGATGAGAGGTTGACCTATCAGACCACTCTGGAGCTGCTTTTCAAATCACACCGTTTTGTCCCTAACTACAAATGCCACACCCAGAAAAACCTCCTAGCTGTCATCGGGGGTATTAACCGAGAGATCTCATTGTATATGGCAAACATCTTGGATCTGTTCAAGATTCCACAGGTGGGATACACGTGTGCGGGACTGGGGATTTTTGGAGCGAGAGAGAGAATTACACATGTAGTTCTATTCTGAGCACACTTCTAATGGTGCACAAGGAGGAAGAGAGTGAAGTGAAGAGTACCCCAAAAGAAGCATTTTAGATGGGTGTGTCCTATCACCATTTCCCAGAAGTTTCACTGATAGGTTCGGACTGTTTTCTGTTGTTTTGTATTTTTTTTTTTAATTCTAGTTCTTACACCAATCATGATTCCTTGCTATACCCATTCTACACTTTGATAGTTTTTAGTGGGATAGACAGGCTCATCTAGGGTTGTCAACTCCAGTATGGAATATTCCTGGAGAACTGGGAACAAAGCCTGGTGAAGGAACAGTTTTGGGAGTGGACGGGGATCATCAGGGATGTGCTTCCATAGAGCCCACCCTCTAAAGCTGCCATTTATTCCAGGGGGTATTAAGTTTTGTAGTATGGAGATCATGTGCAATTCCTAGAAATCGACATGCCCACTTGGACATTGGCAAACCCAGTTTCCCCCGTAGTGCTTTTCTCTCTGATGCATGGTACATTTACAACATGTTATTTTGTATGGTACGTAGCACAGGCAAGAAACCTTTTTCTGGCTCCTTCTTTTGAATAGGTAGCAGTCTGAAAAAACAATGCAGAAAATTTCTGATGAGGTCTCACTAAAAGGAGAGTCTGACAAGCAATCTGTCTGTCCGCCTTGTTTATAAACTCCTTTTGTACTTCTTTGATGCATTGTACATTTATATTGTGGGTTGTGCATAACGAAATTCCCAGTCTGAATATAGAGATGGAAATTTATTTATTTTTCAGATTTTTATCCCACCCTCCCGACCGAAGCTGGCTCAGGGCAGCTTACATAAAACAAATAATTACATTACAACATAGTTGTAGTTAAAACAATTATAAAAACTAAATAAAGTGCTAGTAATTATTGGTATTCATATGATGGTAGCAGCCAGTATGCAAAGTTCTCAGCTCACAGTCAGCTCTCAGTGTTCATTTTGAGTGTCCTTGAAGGGCTCGCTGTTCTTTTAGGCTGTTAATGGCAATTTCCAGAGTCCAGGGCCCTCTCCCTTTCGACCAACCGATGTTCTTCATTGGTGGTGGCTGCTTCCAAATGCCTGGTGGAAGAGCTCTGTTTTACAGGCCCTGCGGGCAAACTCCCACCCCTGAACTCTCTCTCTCTTTCTCTCTCTCTCTGGTACTTCTCAATATTCAAGAATATGCTTTTGTTTTTCTTTGATTCAGCTCATTTCTTAGGCAATGGCATTTCTCCTGTCTTACAAGATGCTTGCAAGGGAGAAGCATGCAGTGCTCCCAGCCAATCACCTTTGCAGACAAGGTGCAGAGAGACACAGTTCTCCTTCCCTCCCTCCTTTGTGGAGGTGGAGCCCTTCTTCTTCTTGCAACGACAACTGCTGGGGGCAACTTCTGCAGGACCTGTAGAATCAGACCCTATGGCCCAGTTCTCTTGAAATTTGGGAGTTTTTTTAATGGATGGGCAACATTAGCTCTGCTGCCATTTCATTGTCATGTAAAATATTCTGCCACCCTCCCCGAAAAAGGTCTCACCTTCCTCACTTTGTGATGGGAATCAAGCAACAGGGCACAATGAAGGATGGCAAATGCAGAATTATCCACAGAGTGGTTTTTTTTAACCCAGTCAGTGTAACAGTAGGAAAATCGAATGAATGAAGACAGAGGTTTGCTTTTTTAAAAAAAATGGTGGTGAGGGCCATTTTCCCTTGATAGGAATCAGTGGAGACAGATGTGCCTGCACGAAGAGAAAATAGTTCAGGGGTCTGTAAAATTGCAATCTTTGGTTAAATTCACTCTAAACGGTGGGGATCTTTAGATAACAGGGAGGAGTGTTCAAATAGAATAGTGACTAGATACTTGCCACATTCTTGACTTTGACTCTTGCTCAATTTCAGCCTTCAGACCAGCAAATGTGCCATGAATCCTGAGGCGCATAACCATAAAGAAATTTTTCCTTGCCCTTTGCTATAATATATGTGTTCATTTCCTCATAGCTTACCTACGGTTCATTTGCCTCAGAGGAGAGTGACAGAAAAGAGTTCTCCTTTTACCGCATGGTGCCAAGTGAAGCTCATCACTATGTGGGGATTCTTCAGCTGTTTCTCCATTTTGGATGGACATGGGTGGGGCTCCTGGCCATGGATGATCACAGTGGAGAACATTTCTTGCAGATTCTGGAGCCGTTGCTCTCCAGAAATGGAATCTGTTTGGCCTTCAGTGAAAAAATCCCCACAAAAGCACAGTTGGTTCACGTTGATGATTCTGCTAATCTATTTCCAGATATATACATATATATCAAAGACAGAAAAATCAGTACCATTATCCTCTATGGAGATTCAAGGACAATGATAACAATGAACACTTATTTAACGCTAGGAAATCTTATATACAACAATACATGTAGCAAGGTGTGGATCTTAACAGCCCAGATTGGTTTTACCCTAACAGGCTTGCAAAGATTCTGGGATTTTCACTTCTTCCATGGAGCAATCTCTTTCACAATTCACTCACATGAACTTCTGGGTTTCCATACATTTCTTCAAGACCCCAAAGCTTATGGGTCAGATGAAAATGGGTTTCTGAAGTTCTTCTGGGAGCAAGCATTTGACTGTACCTTTATAGACAGCAAGGATTCCCCAGAAATCAATGGTGCCTGTACTGGGGAGGAGAAGCTGGAAAGTCTTCCTAGGGAAGTTTTTGAAATGGACATGAGTGGCCACAGTTATAGCATCTACAATGCTGTCTATGCTGTGGCACATGCTTTGCACACCATGTACTCATCTAGATCCAACCTTAGAAGAAGAAAGAGTGGCAAAAGATCTGAATCTCAAGAAGTGCAACCTTGGCAGGTAATGTCTTCCCTCTATGTTTTTATCCAACATATTCCGATATCCGACATATTCCACCACAAGCAACATGTGAAATTCTCTTGTACACATGGTCTAGAGCCAATATTTTGTGGATTTGTGTTACCTTCGATGTTTGAAGCCCGTAAAAACAGTATAAACGCCTATGACCCGAGTCAGGCCGTTGCTTTGCCCAGGTCAGCCTTGCCTTAATGGCTGGCATCAGCTCTCCAGAGTCTTCTCACATAATCTTCTACTTGCTACCTGATCCCTTAATTAGAGGCACTGATGAGTACATTGTGAGCAGAAACCCTTTCCTTCTCCCCCAAAAAGGCAAGGCGCACATTTTCAGTTGGATCTGGAAGGACGCAAATAACATATATCAGCAAGGAAAAGTGTCTCAAAATCTCAGAATGAGAATTGAAGAATCCAGTTAGATGCATGAACATTTATTTATCTATTTTTCTTCAAACCAGCTCCACCCATTTCTTCAAGGCAATCCATTTAACAACTCAGCAGGAGAAAAAATATCCTTTAATAGCCATAGGGAAGTGGAGGAAGGATTTGATATCATGAACATGGTCACATTCCCAAACAAGTCCTTCTTGAGCGTGCCTGTTGGAAGGCTGGATCCCGTAACTCTGGGAGGAAAAGAACTGATCATTCATGAAGATTTAATTGCCTGGCAAGAAGGTTTTGACCAGGTGTGGATGCTTGGACATTCTAGGAACCAGGGCTATTTTTGGGCAGGAACGCACAGGAACAGAGTTCCGGCTGCCTCCCGAGTTGCCCCCACCCCACAGGAACTCATTCGCATAATAGGCCACACCCAACAGCAGAAACTCATTAGGATTGGCTACGTTAGGGGTGTGTGGCCTAACATGCAAAGGAGTTCCTGCTACAAAAAGTCCTGGGTTTTGACAACAAACAAGGTAAACAGAATAAGCAGCAAAAGGTGGATGTGGCTGGATGACCACACTTCTGGTAACATGGGGATGTGGCCTAATATACTAATAAGTTGTGCTGTCAGGGAATGTGTCCTAATATGCCAATGAGTTTCTGCTGATGGGTGTGGCCTATTATGCTAATGAGTTCCTGCTGGGCTTTTTCTATAAAAAAAGCCCTTTGAGGAACTACTTATTCTCTGCATTAGAGATTATGGCACCAGAACTTCCTTTGCAGCATAACCTAAACTTTCTCACTCATCAGTGCTTAAGACAGAGGGAAACTAACAAGAGTGCTAAATATATCTGTGCCTCATGAACTTAGAAAATAAGTTTAGAAGTTCATGCAAAGCACTGTCAAATATTTCCCATGCACTTTTTTATATTGCATTAGACTTACATAAGAACATAAAAGAAGCCAATGTTGAATCAGGCCAATGGCCCATCTAGTCCAACACTCTGTCACACAGTGGCCAAAATATACCAGTTGCCATCAGGAGGTCCAACAGTGGGGCCAGGACACTAGAAGCCCTCCCACTGCTGCTCCCTCCAGCACCAAGAATAGAGTGCAGCACCTGCCCCAGACTGAGAGTTCCCATCTATACCCTGTGGCTAATAGCCACTGATGGACTTCTGCTCCATATGTTTATCTAATTCCCTCTTGAAACTGTCCATGCTTGTAGCTGCCACCACCTCCTGTGGCAGAGAATTCCATGTGTTAATCACTCTTTGGGTGAAGAAGTACTTCCTTTTATCTGTTCTAACCCGACTACTCAGCAATTTCATGGAGTGCCCACGAGTTCTTGCATTGTGAGAAAGGGAGAAAAATACTTCCCTCTCAACCTGCTCAATCCCATTCATAATCTTATAAACCTCAATCATGTCACCTCTCAGGCGTCATTCTCCAAGCTAAAGAGCCCCAAGCATTTTAACCTTTCTTCGTAGGGAAGGTGTTCCAATTAAAATGCTATGGAAAAACCAGGGAAAGACTAAGAATATCTTTCTGGATCACATCTGGCAACCCATTGACTTTGCCAGTTTCCCATCAGAGAAGTCACTGTGTTGAGTAATCCTTTGGAGGAGTCCACAATTTGTTCTTAGACATATAATAGATTGCAAAAATTTCTTACCAAATCTCTAGGTAGCATCCCAATTCTGCTTGTAGTTTTCTATGCACGCCTGTATTTGCAATCACCCATGGTTCCTTCCTTTCCTGGTACAGTACTCTAATAATATGATGCTTCGTAACTCCGATATTGAACTTCTTTGATGTTTTCTGAAAGATTCCACCTCTTTCTGAGTGTAACGCACACTGCCGGGCTGGTTCTCAGAAGAAGAAAAAGGAAGGCGAGAAATCCTGTTGTTACGATTGTTCTCTGTGCCCCAGAGGGAAGATCTCAAGTCAGGAGGGTAGGCAAAAACAGTGGAACCCTAATATTTCAGATGATCATTGATCACAATTTGGACCACAGTGAGCTTGAGCGAAGGCACAAGGAACATTTACCATCATCAAGTGGCCAAACCACTGGCTCCCATGAAAGCATCCTGGAGGCCCCCACCCCTCACTCCTAAGCCTTCCTTATGCATTGCAAGCCTCTGACATCCCCTCCTCCCCCAGGGTTTCAAATCTTCAGCCCACAGAGCCCTTCGGCTACTGATGGATCTGGTCTGGCTTCTTGCTCTTGCCCGCCTGAGGAAACAGTTCCCATTCCCATGGTCTTCACCCTCACTTTGGCCACTTTTGTCAAAAGAAAGGAAAAGAAATAACAGCTGCACAGGATCCAACTCCCTTCACACGCAGAGAGACCCACCTGGTCAGCTGGTTGAGGCTTCCGAGGTCTTTGAGTGTTGCAGATGCATTCCCTCTTCAAATCTTTTTCTAAGTCTTCAAGGAGCCCCATGAGCTATATTCAGCAGCCAAAGAGCTCAGTGGTACCTTGCAATCCTACTGCTTGGAGACCTTTGCTTTATATCAAATGGACTGAGAACATCAGCATAATAGAACTAAATTGGCATCCAAAGAACATTCAGTTTCTCAGAGATTACATAGTATGGGAGAAGTCCTTCATGATATATGTATTAACACTTTGATACTTCTTTTTGCTCTTTTTTCAGATATGGATAACTGTGTTGAGTGTCCAGAAGATGAGTATCCAAGCAAGGACCAAGATCGATGTCTGCCTAAGACACTCAATTTTCTGTCTTATGGAGAACCTTTAGGGATAGGTTTGACTTGCACTGCTACGTCTTTCTTCCTGATCACAGCTTTGATTCTCACAACTTTTCTAAAGCACAAAGATACCCCCATAGTCAAGGCCAACAACAGAGATATCACCTATGCTCTCCTGGTCTCCCTCTTGCTCTGCTTCCTCTGCTCTTTGCTTTTCCTGGGACAGCCAAGCAAGGTGACCTGCTTCTTCCAACAATCTGCTTTTGCCCTCATCTTCACCGTGGTTGTCTCTTGTGTGCTGGCCAAAACAGTCACGGTAGTTGTAGCTTTTGTGGCCACCAAACCAGGGTCCAGCATGAGGAAGTGGGTAGGGAAAAGAATGACCAACTTTGTTGTCCTTTCCTGCTCCCTCATTCAAGCGGGTATTTGCCTTGTGTGGCTTGGAACTTCTCCTCCCTTCCCAGATATGGACACACACTCAATGAATGAGGAAATTGTGTTTGGATGTAATGAAGGCTCTGCCATCATGTTCTACATCGTCCTGGGCTACATGGGACTTCTGTCTCTCATCAGCCTGACTGTGGCTTTCTTTGCCAGGAAGTTGCCAGACAGTTTTAACGAAGCCAAGTTCATCACCTTCAGTATGCTGGTGTTTTGCAGTGTCTGGGTGTCTTTTTTCCCCACCTACCTGAGCACCAAGGGGAAATCCATGGTAGCAGTGGAGATCTTTTCCATCTTGGCCTCCAGTGCAGGGTTACTGGGTTTTATCTTCTTCCCAAAGTGCTACATTATTCTGCTGAAACCTGAGTTGAACAACAAGGAGCAGCTGATAAGGAGAAAGAAGTAAAGACTCCCACTGTTGTGTAATATATATTATTTGTATAGTTAGTAAACAGGGTAGAAACCAGCCTTATGGCTATGGATAGCTTGGGGTACCTATATGGCTATGCTATACCCAAAGTGAACAAACATTTCTCCTAGATCAAGATGGGTTGGCCGTGCTAGTCTTTCTGTAGCGGTAGGAAGGAGCAAGAGTCCAGTAGCCCCTTAAAGAGTAAAAAAAAAATTGGCAGGGTATGAGTTGTTGTGAGTCACTGCTCACTTCTTTAGATACAGCTAGAATGGGAGTCTATCTGCTCCAGTTATTGGAAAGTGGAGTGCCTTTAGATGCCGAATGACATTAGCCGGCCAATGACAATAGCAGGTGAATGACCACAGCAGGCATGATTAGATTAGGTGTGAAATACACTTCAGACCGTCACCAGATTCTTTAATCTCATATTTTAAAAATGATGCTTATAGCGCATCCTGGTTGACATATCTTGAGAAGAAAATCAGTCAAATTGGCTTTTCCTTGGAGTATTTCTATTCACTGGATGACGTCTCTATTTTCCAGATTATTAAACGGAGACTGCTTGGCCTTGAACGCCAAATCTTACATCCTGCACAATTTTGCATATTTTCTCAGGCTCAGTTGAATCTCCCAATTCAGTATGGCCAGATGGCCCGCTATCTTCACGACTTAGTCCGGCCTTTGCACTGTAGAGCCTTTACACTATCCTGACTAAATGTGTTCCCTTCAAAAGAGCTCTCAGGTTGGTTTAATAAAATTCCCCATGAAAGGTTATGTTCTTGTCCTTTAAAATCCATGGACTCAATATATCCTATTATTTTTGACTGCCAATTTCACTCAGTCTTACGCAAAGAATTGTTGTCATCTTTATTTCCTCCTAATTATAGTTCTAATAAGGAAAAAGCTATTCAATATCTACTAAAGGATGCTAATCCTAATATAACAGCTATAGTGGCCAGGTTTCTTGCTGAAGTAATCAAAGTTAGATCTATTCTAGTAAAGGATTGACTCATATTGTTTATTATGTTTATATATCCATACCGTGTTATTGTACATCTATGTATCTTACTGCTATGCCATTAAAGGTATTTGACTCTGACTTTGATTAGGTGTGATATGCAGAAGGGTAGTAGGCTTGGAGAAATCAGGATTGGTAATGAGACAGGAAACCTAGGTCTCGATTAAATCCAGCTTCATGCATTGTCTTCTGCTTCTTTATCAATTGCAATTCAGCAGTCTCTCTTTCTAATCTCCCTTCAAAATCCCTTTCTAAGAACTGCTGTTCTTAGGTCAGCAACTGAATGTCCTCGAAGGTTAAAATGCTCTCCCTCTAATCAGAGAGGGACTGTTGAGAATATGGTTTACATGCTGGAATTTATCGAGCCCCTCAAACCCTTTGCTTATGTCCCCAATAGAAGCTCATTAAGAACATGAGAAATTAAAAAAAATGATCTTTTAACATATGGTACGATGTCAAACACTCAGGGAGAAATCATGTCCTGGCAAGAAATTAAGGATGAAGGTGTAAACTCTGAATGGTTATATTATCAATTAGTCTCAAGACTAAAGGTGATCAGGGGTACTGAACATGGACTTCTAAGAGATGTGACTGAATTTGAGCAGCTGATTATAAAACAAAAAGAGCGTTTACTACAATGGATATATAAGATTTCACAGCAGCTAGAAACAAAAGATGAACAAGTGAAAAAATGCATAATAAAGTGGATGCAAAACCATAAGAACAGATATCCATGCAACAATGGGAATGACTCTGAGGAAAAGATATCAAATTTACAGTCGGCCAGACACAAAGTGAATACTGGGATAAATATTTTTTCAGATGGTATATAACTCCAAAGGATGTTGAGAAAGCAGATAAAACTACAAGGGAAAATGATACATATGTCAAGACAGAGGGAGGGAGGATGGGGGGATATAAATTAAATGAATGCATAAATAAAATAAATAGAATCATAGTGTTGGAGAGGACCTCCAGGGTCATCTAGTCCAACCCCCTGCAAAAGGCAAGAAATTGACAAATACCTCTCACCCATACTCTCACTGACCCATGTCCAGAAGATGGCAAAAAAAAAACAACCCTTCAGAATCCCTGGCCAAACTGACCTGGAGAACATTCCTTCCTGACCTCAAAGTGGCAGTCTGGATGACAACTAAGCACTGATGCAACCCCACCTGCCCTCCCTCTCATAATCTGTCTAGGTTCACAGAATCAGCATTGCTATCAGATGGCCACCTAGCCTCACCTTCGGAAACTCTAAAGAAGGAGAACCCACCACCTCCCTAGGAAGTCTGTTCCACTGAGGAAATGCACTCTAACTGTCAGGAAGTTCTTCCTAACGTTTAGCTGAAAAGTTTTGATTTCATTTCAACCCATTGGTTCTGGTCCAATCTCCTGCAACAGCCAGGACCAACAGGTTGAAATTAAATCAAAGAGCCTCCTTTCATATGTGGTGGACTTGTACAAATCAAAAAGATTCTGGAAGGAAATACTCCAAAAATGCAGAATATATTAAGGTTTAAATTTCCAGTGAAATCCAAGAATATGCTATTAGGTTTTCTGCCTAACAAATCACCAAAAGTTTTAGAAAAAAATGTATTAAAATACTTAGTGACGGAAGCTAGAACTATTTACACAGCGAAATGCAAACTAGACATTTGTCCATATTTAGAAGAATGGGAAAATAATCTTGCCAAAGATGCAGTAATGGCAAGATTAACAACCTATTTAAGAAACAGATCTATTAGGAAATCTGAGGAAAGATGGGGTGAGTATTACATGTATTATCCTATCAGGAGACAAACTTAAAGTGAGGAAATATCATATACAAATGTATGGAAATGAAATTGAAGTAGAATTAATATGTAGTCCAAATGTAATATCCCGAATACAAACGGATTCTCTATATGAGATATAGAACAGACTTTCTTTTATACCATCATGTACTACTTATGGATTAAAGATTATAATAAATATGTAGAAGTGGAGGAAATTTGTTGTATTGAATACATAGTAATGATGAAGCCAAAATTAAGAACATAAGAACAAAAGAGAAGCCAATGCTGAATCAGGCCAATGGCCCATCTAGTCCAACACTCTGTCACACAGCGGCCAAAAAATACCAGGTGCCATCAGGAGGTCCAGCAGTGGGGCCAGGACACTAGAAGCCCTCCCACTGCTGCCCCCTCCAGCACCAAGAATAGAGTGCATCACCTGCCCCAGACTGAGAGTTCCCATCTATACCCTGTGGCTAATAGGCACTGATAGACTTCTGCTCCATATGTTTATCTAATTCCCTCTTGAAATGGTAGCTTCAAGGTGTAGCTGCCACCACCTCCTGTGGCAGTGAATTCCATACGTTAATCACTCTTTTGGTGAAGGAGGACTTCCTTTTATCTGCTCTAAGCCGACTGCTCAGCAATTTCATGGAGTGCCCACGAGTTCTTGTATTGTGAGAAAGGGAGAAAAGTACTTCTTTCTCAACCTGCTCAATCCCATTCATAATCTTATAAACCTCAATCATGTTACCCCTCAGCCGTCGTTTCTCCAAGCTAAAGAGCCCCAAGCATTTTAACCTTTCTTCATAGGGAAGGTGTTCCAACCCTTTTATCATTCTAGTTGCCCTTCTCTGCACTTTTTCCAATGCTATAATATCCTTTTTGAGATGTGGTGACCAGAACTGTACATAGTATTCCAATTGAGGTCGCACCAATGATTTATACAGGGGCATTATGATACTGGCTGATTTGTTTTCAATTCCCTTCCTAATAATCCCCAGCATAGCATTGGCCTTCTTTATTGCAGTTACACATTGTCTAGACATTTTCATTGAGTTATCTACTACGACTCCAAGATCTCTCTCTTGGTCAGTCTCTGCCAGTTCAGACCCCATCAACATGTATTTATATTTAGGATTTTTGGCTCCAATGTGCATCACTTTGCACTTGGCCACGTTGAACTCCATTTGCCACGTTGACGCCCACTCACCCATCCTCGACAGATCCCTTTGGAGTGCCTCACAATCCTCCCTGGTTTTCACCACCCTGAACAACTTCGCGTCATCTGCAAATTTAGCCACTTCATTGTTGTAGTCAAAATTGATTAGTTCTGAAGTTTGAAAATTAAAACTTATTGATGAATACAATTGTCCCCCAACAGAAAAAAGAACTATAATATTTTATAGATGATACCTTAAAAATTATAATGAAGGTGATGAAAGTGACAATATTGCCCTATACATTATGTACTTCATTATTGTCTTTGACAAACGTAATTATTTTGTATAACCCTTCTTGCCCCTATTCTTTTCTTTACCCTGACTGTTCTTATAAAATAAAACTGAGAAAACACCACTTGGGACCTGGTAACAAAATACTCCAGTTTAAAGAGGGTTTTGAGCCATAAAGCAATGGCTAGGGATGGGAGGCAGATGTTGACTGTGTGATAGTGCATATAAAATCCATTGCTGAACAGTCATGACACCAGATTAGATGGTGCGTCTGAACGCACCCATAGATGTTGTGGTTTCTAATGTCAGACTTATGTCAATTAATTCTTTGTCAAAGGATTGGCCTGTTTGTCCAGTGTACAAAGTGGAAGGGCATGGCTGACATGTCGTGGCATAAACCACATTAGAGGAGGAACAGGAGTATGAATCGGAATATTTTGGAAGATGAGATCTCTCAGCTGAAGGGAGGGAAAGCACCAGCCTGGACGTATGAAAAAGAGCACAGTTGTAACTGAGAGCAGAGGAAACAATTTTTTTAAAAAGTCTGATTCAATTCCAGAGGAAAAATTAACAAGCCTTTTTTTTAGTTTGCTACGTGATTGCAGCTTCAAGGCACTGGCCCACATCCTTCCTAGCCGCTTCTGGAGGCTTAGAGACGAAGACAAAGACGTGCTGTAAATATTAAACCTTAAGTGTTCACTTTTCTGAAGATCTAATCTACGCTCATGCAAAAATGTTCTATATCATAAGAAATCTGACCCACATCTTGGTGACAAACCATTCAAACCATTTCTATTTGATGTCCCACTAAGGAGCACAGGTGCTCCATGGTCAGCAAAGAAAAAGAGGCCATGTTTGCTACTAATGGTGCCACTCAAAGACACCCTGGCCGCGGTAATTATCACCCCCTGGAATTATCCAGATCATTGTAATTTTTTCCTCCGCTGGCCAAAGCTCTAGCGGTTTTGCAGAAGGTGTCAGAAACCCATCGATACACAAGTTTGCAAGGCATTTCATGTATATACCGAGGAACCCTCCTTTGACACTGAGAGCAGGGGGAAAGGACCAGGCGGGGTTCTGTCTGTTTCATCTTCCACACTTTACATTCTGGGGACAGATCTATTCTGAGAGAAATTGCTTAGTGTGCTGGGATCGAAGGCGTGCATTGGTAACCAAGTCAGTACAACAAAAGAAGGCTGATACTTTTCCTTTAGCAAGTGCCAGAAGCACAGATCACTCAAAGAAGCCTGGGGAGGCAGAGTGGCAGAGAAGAGTCTGTGCCTAGAGAGGAGCTTCACTGCCAAGATGGTGAAACTCTTGACGCTCCTCCTGCTGCTGCTGTTGACTCCAGCTATGTACCGACTAGATGGTGCCAGGAGGAGCCCTGCAAACAATCCTCTCCCTGCTCTACATGAGTGGCATCAGTCTGGGGACGTCCTAATTGGCGGGATTGTTTCTCACATCTTTTATGATTATCATGCGACGACTTTTCGAGAACTTCCTTTGTGGCACTTGCTTGAGGCTTCAGAGTAAGCTGTTTTCCCACCTCCACTGCTGCATCAAGTCAGCTTGGCACAGATCGGCTAGGGGCTTCCACCCTCAGAGAGGATCCCTGGGCTTCCAGAACTGTAGCCATGTTCTTGGGCTGCAACAAAAATAACCAGTTGCATCTTCACAGTGAAGGAACTGTCATCCTAAATTAGGTTTTTGTGGGCCCTCTTTATATGCAAGGGACTGGGCTCCTTTCTAGGCAGTCTATTGAGGAAAGAAGTAGGGGAAACGAGTACAAGGTCAAGGGGCCATGAAATGCAAGTAGCTCTAGCTTGGATGTAAGTTGAAGACAGTTTAACGTTTTCTTATTAACTAGTCTTAGCACAACATGGGATTCCCTGAAGTATTAGTTAGCTTAGGAGAACTTGTGAAGAGTCTCTGTATTTTCTGTGAATATGTATGAGCTGAACGACTTTGGAAAGAAAAGAAACTGGAGAGGGAGAGGGAGAGAGCCTTAAGAGATAAGTGGTGTGTACTAGATTTTGAAGAACAAGAAAAGACAGTGGCATGAACTTTCTGAGGACAGAAAGAACATTTGGTTGGGTGACAATGCAAAAAGGTCCAAAGGATCTCAAGGCACATTGCAAATAGTAGTGTCCTCATGCCTTAAGAATGTTATTTCTGTAGAAGAGGGAGGTCCATTTTTTATCAGAAAGTTGAATTTTCTTTTTCCTTGACTGAAACCAGTGTAGACCAATACTGTAGCGAAATGATCCTGGTGAATTGTTGTATTGTCCTCTAAAAGCACCTTGAACTCTGCCTACAGGATGATTATGAAGTTCTACCAGCACATCCTGGCCTTGGCCTTTGCTGTAAAAGAGATCAACAAGAACCCCAGTATCTTGCCCAATGTCACTCTTGGGTTCCACATTTATGAGAACTATTACGATGAGAGGTTGACCTATCAGACCACTCTGGAGCTGCTTTTCAAATCACACCATTTTGTCCCTAACTACAAATGCCACACCCAGAAAAACCTCCTAGCTGTCATCGGGGGTATTAACCGAGAGAGCTCATTGTATATGGCAAACATCTTGGATCTGTTCAAGATTCCACAGGTGGGATACACATGTGCAGGACTGGGGATTTTTGGAGCGAGAGAAAATTACTCATCTAGTTCTATTCTGAGCACACTTCTAATGGTGCACAAGGAGGAAAAGAGTGAAGTGGAGAGTATCCCAAAAGAAGCATTTTAGATGGGTGTGTCCTATCACCATTTCCCAGAAGTTTCATTGATAGGTTCGGACTGCTTTCTGTTGTTTTGTATTTGTTTTGTTTTTTAATTCTAGTTCTTATACCAATCATGATTCCTTGCTATACCCATTCTACACTTTGATAGATTTTAGTGGGATAGACAGGCTCATCTAGGGTTGTCAACTCCAGTATGGAATATTCCTGGAGAACTGGGAACAAAGCCTGGTGAAGGAACAGTTTTGGGAGTGGACGGGGATCATCAGGGATGTGCTTCCATAGAGCCCACCCTCTAAAGCTGCCATTTACTCCAGGGGGTATTAAGTTTTGTAGTATGGAGATCATGTGCAATTCCTAGAAATCGACATGCCCACTTGGACATTGGCAAACCTAGTTTCCCCTGTAGTGCTTTTCTCCCTGATGCATGGTACATTTACAACATGTTATTTTGTATTGTACGTAGCACAGGCAAGAAACCTTTTCCTGGCTCCTTCTTTTGAATAGGTAGCAGTCTGAAAAAATAATGCAGAAAATTTCTGATGAGGTTTCACTAAAAGGAGAGTCTGACAAGCAATCTGTCTGTCCGCCATGTTTATAAACTCCTTTTGTACTTCTTTGATGCATTGTACATTTATACTGTGCGTTGTGCATAATGAAATTCCCAATCTGAACATAGAGATGGAAATTCATTTATTTTTCAGATTTTTATCCCACCCTCCCGACCAAAGCTGGCTCAGGGCAGCTTACATAAAACAAATAATTACATTACAACATAGTTGTAGTTAAAACAATTATAAAAACTAAATAAAGTGCTAGTAATTATTGGTTTTGTTATTAGTAGTTAGGAGCTGTGGTGGCTCAAGTGGTTAAGATGCTGAACTGCAGGCTGTGGAAGGTCAGTAGTTCAGCCGTTCGAGACCCGAGAGTGCCGCATGACTGAATGAGCTCCCGTCTCTAGTTCCAGCTCCTGTCAACCTAGCAGTTCGAAAGCAAGAAATTGCAAGTAGATAAATAGGTACCACTTTGGTGGGAAGGTAACAGCATTCTGTGTGCCTTGGTGTTTAGTCATACTGGCCACATGACCACAGAAATGTCTTCGGACAGCGCTGGCTCTTCGGCTTTGAAAAGGAGACGAGCACCGCAACCCTAGAGTCGGATTCGACTGGCTTTCGAGCAAGGGAACCTTTACCTTTACCTAATTATTGGTATTCATATGATGGTAGCAGCCAGTATTCAAAGTTCTCAGCTCACAGTCAGCTCTCAGTGTTCATTTTGAGTGTCCTTGCAGGGCTCACTGTTGATGGCAATTTCCAGAATCCAGGGCCCTCTCCCTTTCGACCAACCGATGTTCTTCATTGGTGGTGGCTGCTTCCAAATGCCTGGTGGAAGAGCTCTGTTTTACAGGCCCTGCAGGCAAGCTCCCTCCCCTGGACTCTCTCTCTCTCTTTCTCTCTCTCTGGCACTTCCCAATATTCAGGAATATGCTTTTGTTTTTCTTTGATTCAGCTCATTTCTTAGGCAATGGCATTTCTCCTGTCTTACAAGATGCTTGCAAGGGAGAAGCATGCAGTGCTCCCAGCCAATCACCTTTGCAGACAAGGTGCAGAGAGACACAGTTCTCCTTCCCTCCCTCCTTTGTGGAGGTGGAGCCCTTCTTCTTCTTGCAAGGACAATTGCCGGGGGCAACTTCTGCAGGACCTGCAGAATCAGATCCTATGGCCCAATTCTCTTGAAATTTGGGAGTTTTTTTAATGGATGGGCAACATTAGCTCTGCTGCCATTTAATTGTTATGTGGGTGTAAAATATTCTCCCCGAAAAAGGTCTCACCTTCCTCACTTTGTGATGGGAATCAAGCAACAGGGCACAATGAAGGATGGCAAATGCAGAGTTATCGGCAGAATATGTGTGTTTTTTTAAGTCAATAACTGAAACAGTAGGGAAATGGAATGAATGAAGACAGAGTTTTGCTTTTTTAAAAAAAAAAAATAAATACTGGTGGCTGGGACCATTTTCCCTTGATAGGAATCAGTGGAGAGAGATGTCTCTGTGCCAAGAGAAAATAGTTCAGGGGTCTATGAAACTGCATCCTTTGGACAGAGTCATGTGAAACTGAGGGGGGCCTTTAGATTACAGGGCGGACCGTACAAATAGAATAATGATGAGTTTCTTGCTGAATCCACATCCTAACCATCGACTATCACTTAGTTTCATCTTTCCTTTATTAACGGTTATTTTAACTCAGACACTGTAACAGTAGGAAAATCGAATGAATGAAGACAGAGGTTTGCTTTTTAAAAAAAAAATTGGTGGTGAGGGCAATTTTCCTTTGATAGGAATCAATGGAGAGAGTTGTGCCTGCATGAAGAGAAAATAGTTCAGGGGTCTGTAAAATTGCAATCTTTGGTTAAATTCACTCTAAATGGTGGGGATCTTTACATAACAGGGAGGCGTGTTCAAACAGAATAGTGACTAGATACTTGCCATATCCTAGACTCTGACTCATGCTCAATTTCAGCCTTCATACCAGCAAATATGCCATGAATCCCGAGGCACAACCATAAAGAAATTCTTCCTGGCCCTTTGTTATAATATATGTGTTCATTTCCTCATAGCTCACCTACGGTTCATTTGTCTCAGAGGAGAGTGATGGAAAAGAGTTCTCCTTTTACCGCATGGTGCCAAGTGAAACTCATCACTATACAGGGATTCTTCAGCTGTTTCTCCATTTTGGATGGACATGGGTGGGGCTCCTGGCCATGGATGATCACAGTGGAGAACATTTCTTGCAAACTCTGGAGCCGTTGCTTTCCAGGAATGGAATCTGTTTGGCCTTCAGTGAAAAAATCCCCACAAAAGCACAGTTGATTCACTTTGATGATATTGCTAATCTAATTCCAGATATATACATATATGTCACAGACAGAAAAATCAATACCATTATCCTCTATGGAGATTCAAGGACAATGATAACACTGAACACTTATTTGACGCTAGGAAATCTTGTATACAACAATACATGTAGCAAGGTGTGGATTTTAACAGCCCAGATTGTTTTTACCCTAACAGGCATGCAAAGATTCTGGGATTTTCACTTCTTCCATGGGGCAATCTCATTCACAATTCATTCCCATGATCTTCTTGGTTTCCATACATTTCTTCAAGAACCCAAAGCTTATGGGTCAGTTGAAAATGGGTTTCTGAAGTTCTTCTGGGAGCAAGCATTTGACTGTACCTTTATAGACAGCAAGGATTCCCCAGTAATCAATGGTGCTTGTACTGGGGAGGAGAAGCTGGAAAGTCTTCCTAGGGAAGTTTTTGAAATGGACATGAGTGGCCACAGTTATAGCATCTACAATGCTGTCTATTCTGTGGCACATGCTTTGCACACCATGTACTCATCTAGATCCAACCTTAGAAGAAGAAAGAGTGGGAAAAGATCTGAATCTCAAGAAGTGCAACCTTGGCAGGTAATGTCTTCCCTCTATGTTTTTATCCAACATATTCCGATATCCGACATATTCCACCACAAGCAACATGTGAAATTCTCTTGTACACATGGTCTAGAGCCAATATTTTGTGGATTTGTGTTACCTTCGATGTTTGAAGCCCGTAAAAACAGTATAAACGCCTATGACCCGAGTCAGGCCGTTGCTTTGCCCAGGTCAGCCTTGCCTAAATGGCTGGCATCAGCTCTCCAGAGTCTTCTCACATAATCTTCTACTTGCTACCTGATCCCTGAATTAGAGGCACTGATGAGTACATTGTGAGCAGAAACCCTTTCCTTCTCCCCCAAAAAGGCGAGGCGCACATTTTCAGTTGGATCTGGAAGGACGCAAATAACATATATCAGCAAGGAAAAGTGTCTCAAAATCTCAGAATGAGAATTGAAGAATCCAGTTAGATGCATGAACATTTATTTATTTTTTTTCTTTAAACCAGCTCCACCCATTTCTTCAAGGCAATCCATTTAACAACTCAGCAGGAGAAAAAATATCCTTTAATAGCCATAGGGAAGTGGAGGAAGGATTTGATATCATGAACATGGTCACATTCCCAAACAAGTCCTTCTTGAGCGTACCTGTTGGAAGGCTGGATCCCGTAACTCTGGGAGGAAAAGAACTGATCATTCATGAAGATTTAATCGCCTGGCAAGAAGGTTTTGACCAGGTGTGGATGCTTGGACATTCCAGGAACCAGGGCTATTTTGGGGCAGGAACACACAGGAACGGAGTTCTGGCTAGCTCCTGAGCTGGCCAAACCCAGCAGGAACTCATTCGCATAATAGGCCACACCCAAATCAGAAACTCATTAGGATTGGCTCCATGAGGGGTGTGTGGCCTAACATGCAAAGGAGTTCCTGCTACAAAAAAAGCCCTGGGTTTTGACAAGAAACAACGTAAACAGAATAAGCAGCAAAAGGTGGATGTGGCTGGATGACCACACTTCTGGTAACATGGGGATGTGGCCTAATATGCTAATAAGCTATGCTGTCAGGGAGTGTGGCCTAATATGCCAATGAGTGTCTGCTGATGGGTTTGGCCTATTATGCTAATGAGTTCCTGCTGGGCTTTTTCTATAAAAAAAGCCCTTTGAGGAACTACTTATGCTCTGCATTAGAGATTATGGCACCAGAACTTCCTTTGCAGCATAACCTAAACTTTCTCACTCATCAGTGCTTAACACAGAGGGAAACTATCAAGAGTGCTAAATATATCTGTGCCTCATGAACTTAGAAAATACGTTTGGAAGTTCATGCAAAGCACTGTCAAATATTTCCCATGCACTTTTTAATATTGCATTAGACTTACATAAGAACATAAGAGAAGCCAATGTTGAATCAGGCCAATGGCCCATCTAGTCCAACACTCTGTCACACAGTGGCCAAAATATACCAGGTGCCATCAGGAGGTCCAGCAGTGGGGCCAGGACACTAGAAGCCCTCCCACTGCTGCTCCCTCCAGCACCAAGAATAGAGTGCAGCACCTGCCCCAGACTGAGAGTTCCCATCTATACCCTGTGGCTAATAGCCACTGATGGACTTCTGCTCCATATGTTTATCTAATTCCCTCTTGAAACTGTCCATGCTTGTAGCTACCACCACCTCCTATGGCAGAGAATTCCATGTGTCAATCACTCTTTGGGTGAAGAAGTACTTCCTTTTATCTGTTCTAACCCGACTACTCAGCAATTTCATGGAGTGCCCACGAGTTCTTGCATTGTGAGAAAGGGAGAAAAATACTTCCCTCTCAACCTGCTCAATCCCATTCATAATCTTATAAACCTCGATCATGTCACCCCTCAGCCGTCGTTCTATAAGCTAAAGAGCCCCAAGCGTTTTAACCTTTCTTCATAGGGAAGGTGTTCCAATTAAAATGCAATGGAAGAACCAGGGAAAGACCATGAATATCTTTCTGGATCACATCTGGCAACCCATTGATTCTGCCAGTTTCCCAACATAGAATTCACTGTGTTGAGCAATCCTTTGGAGGAGTCCACAATTTGTTCTTAGACATATAATAGATTGCAAAAATTTCTTAGCAAATCTCTAGGTAGCATCCCAATTCTGCTTGTAGTTTCATATGCACTCTTGTATTTGCAATCGCCCATTATTCCTTCCTTTCTTGGTACAGTACTCTAATAATATGATGCTTTGTTGCTCCGATCTTGAACTTCTTTGATGTTTTCTGAAAGATTCCACCTCTTTCTGAGTGTAACGCACACTGCCGGGCTGGTTCTCAGAAGAAGAAAAAGGAAGGCGAGAAATCCTGTTGTTACGATTGTTCTCTGTGCCCCAGAGGGAAGATCTCAAGTCAGGAGGGTAGGCAAAAACAGTGGAACCCTAATATTTCAGATGATCATTGATCACAATTTGGACCACAGTGAGCTTGAGCGAAGGCACAAGGAACATTTACCATCATCAAGTGGCCAAACCACTGGCTCCCATGAAAGCATCCTGGAAGCCCTCACCCCTCACTCCTAAGCCTTCCTTATACATTGCAAGCCTCTGACATCCCCTCCTCCCCCAGGGTTTCAAATCTTCAGCCCACAGAGCCCTTCGGCTACTGATGGATCTGGTCTGGCTTTTTGCTCTTGCCCGCCTGAGGAAACAGCTCCCATTCCCATGGTCTTCACCCTCACTTTGGCCACTTTTGTCAAAGAAAAGGAAAAGAAATAACAGCTGCACAGGATCCAACTCCCTTCACACGCAGAGAGACCCACCTGGTCAGCTGGTTGAGGCTTCTGAGGCCTTTGAGTGTTGCAGATGCATTCCGTCTTCAAATCTTTTTCTAAGTCTTCAAGGAGCCCCATGAGCTATATTCAGCAGCCAAAGAGCTAGTGGTATCTTGCAATCTACTGCTTGGAGACCTTTGCTTTATATCAAATGGACTGAGAACATCAGCACAATAGAACTAAATTAGCATCCAAAGAACATTCAGTTTCTCAGAGATTACATAGTATGGGAGAAGTCCTTCATGATATATGTATTAACACTTTGATACTTCTTTTTGCTCTTTTTTCAGATATGGATAACTGTGTTGAGTGTCCAGAAGATGAGTATCCAAGCAAGGACCAAGATCGATGTCTGCCTAAGACACTCAATTTTCTGTCTTATGGAGAACCTTTAGGGATAGGTTTGACTTGCACTGCTACGTCTTTTTTCCTGATCACAGCTTTGATTCTCACAACTTTTCTAAAGCACAAAGATACCCCCATAGTCAAGGCCAACAACAGAGATATCACCTATGCTCTCCTGGTCTCCCTCTTGCTCTGCTTCCTCTGCTCTTTGCTTTTCCTGGGACAGCCAAGCAAGGTGACCTGCTTCCTCCGACAATCTGCTTTTGCCCTCATCTTCACCGTGGTTGTCTCTTGTGTGCTGGCCAAAACAGTCACTGTAGTTGTAGCTTTTGTGGCCACCAAACCAGGGTCCAGCATGAGGAAGTGGGTGGGGAAAAGGATGACCAACTTTGTTGTCCTTTCCAGCTCCCTCATTCAAGCGGGTATTTGCCTTGTGTGGCTTGGAACTTCTCCTCCCTTCCCAGATATGGACACACACTCAATGAATGAGGAAATTGTGTTTGGGTGTAATGAAGGCTCTGCCATCATGTTCTACATTGTCCTGGGCTACATGGGACTTCTGTCTCTCATCAGCCTGACTGTGGCTTTCTTTGCCAGGAAGTTGCCAGACAGTTTTAACGAAGCCAAGTTCATCACCTTCAGTATGCTGGTGTTTTGCAGTGTCTGGGTGTCTTTTTTCCCCACCTACCTGAGCACCAAGGGGAAATCCATGGTGGCAGTAGAGATCTTTTCCATCCTGGCCTCCAGTGCAGGGTTACTGGGTTTTATCTTTTTCCCAAAGTGCTACATTATTCTGCTGAAACCTGAGTTGAACAACAAGGAGCAGCTGATAAGGAGAAAGAAGTAAAGACTCCCACTGTTGTGTAATATATATTATTTGTATAGTTAGTAAACAGGGTAGAAACCAGGCTTATGGCTATGGATAGCTTGGGGTACCTATATGGCTATGCTATACCCAAAGTGAACAAACATTTCACCTAGATCAAGATGGGTTGGCTGTGTTATTCTTTCTGTAGCGGTAGGAAGGAGCAAGTGTCCAGTAGCCCCTTAAAGAGTAAAAAAAAAATTGGCAGGGTATGAGTTGTTGTGAGTCACTGCTCACTTCCTTAGATACAGCTAGAATGGGAGTCTATCTGCTCCAGTTATTGGAAAGTGGAGTGCCTTTAGATGCCGAATGACATTAGCTGGTCAATGACAACAGCAGGCGTGATTAGATTAGGTGTGAAATACACTTCAGACCGTCACCAGATTCTTTAATCTCACATTTTAAAAAATGATGCTTATAGCGCATCCTGGTTGACATATATTGAGAAGAAAATCAGTCAAATTGGCTTTTCCTTGGAGTATTTCTATTCACTGGATGACGTCTCTATTTTCCAGATTATTAAACGGAGACTGCTTGGCCTAGAACGCCAAATCTTACGTCCTGCACAATTTCGCATATTTTCTCAGGCTCAGTTGAATCTCCCAATTCAGTATGGCCAGATGGCCCGCTATCTTCACGACTTAGTCCGGCCTTTGCACTGTAGAGCCTTTACACTATCCTGACTAAATGTGTTCCCTTCAAAAGAGCTCTCAGGTTGGTTTAATAAAATTCCCCATGAAAGGTTATGTTCTTGTCCTTTAAAATCCATGGACTCAATATATCCTATTATTTTTGACTGCCAATTTCACTCAGTCTTACGCAAAGAATTGTTGTCATCTTTATTTCCTCCTAATTATAGTTCTAATAGGGAAAAAGCTATTCAATATCTACTAAAGGATGCTAATCCTAATATAACAGCTATAGTGGCCAGGTTTCTTGCTGAAGTAATCAAAGTTAGATCTATTCTAGTAAAGGATTGACTCATATTGTTTATTATGTTTATATATCCATACCGTGTTATTGTACATCTATGTATCTTACTGCTATGCCATTAAAGGTATTTGACTCTGACTTTGATTAGGTGTGATATGCAGAAGGGTAGTAGGCTTGGAGAAATCAGGATTGGTAATGAGACAGGAAACCTAGGTCTCGATTAAGTCCAGCTTCATGCATTGTCTTCTGCTTCTTTATCAATTGCAATTCAGCAGTCTCCCTTTCTAATCTCCCTTCAAAATCCCTTTCTAAGAACTGCTGTTCTTAGGTCAGCAACTGAATGTCCTCGAAGGTTAAAATGCTCTCCCTCTAATCAGAGAGGGACTGTTGAGAATATGGTTTACATGCTGGACTTTATCGAGCCCCTCAAACCCTTTGCTTATGTCCCCAATAGAAGCTCATTAAGAACATGAGAAATAAAAAAAATGATCTTTTAACATATGGTAAGATGTCAAACACTCAGGGAAAAATCATGTCCTGGCAGGAAATTAAGGATGAAGGTGTAAACACTGAATGGTTATATTATCAATTAGTCTCAAGACTAAAGGCGATCAGGGGTACTGAACATGGACTTCTAAGAGATGTGACTGCATTTGAGCAGCTGATTACAAAACAAAAAGAGCGTTTACTACAATGGATATATAAGATTTCACAGCAGCTAGAAACAAAAGATGAACAAGTGAAAAAATGCGTAATAAAGTGGATGCAAAACCTTAAAGAACAGATATCCATGCAACAATGGGAATGACTCTAGGGAAAAGATATCAAATTTACAGTCGGCCAGACACAAAGTGAAAACTGGGACAAATATTTTTTCAGATGGTATATAACTCCAAAGGATGTTGAGAAAGCAGATAAAACTACAAGGGAAAATGATACATATGTCAAGACACAGGGAGGGAGGGGGTATATAAATTAAATGAATGCATAAATAAAATAAATAGAATCATAGTGTTGGAGAGGACCTCCAGGGTCATCTAGTCCAACCCCCTGCAAAAGGCAAGAAATTCACAAATACCTCTCACCCATACTCTCACTGACCCATGTCCAGAAGATGGCAAAAAAAAAAAAACCCTTCACAATCCCTGGCCAAACTGACCTGGAGAACATTCCTTCCTGACCCCAAAGTGGCAATCTGGATGACAACTAAGCACTGATGCAACCCCACCTGCCCTCCCTTCTCATAATCTGTCTAGGTTCACAGAATCAGCATTGCTATCAGATGGCCACCTAGCCTCACCTTCGGAAACTCTAAAGAAGGAGAATCCACCACCTCCCTAGGAAGTCTGTTCCACTGAGGAAGTGCTCTAACTGTCAGGAAGTTCTTCCTAACGTTTAGCTGAAAAGTTTTGATTTCATTTCAACCCTTTGGTTCTGGTCCAATCTCCTGCAGCAGCCAGGACCAACAGGTTGAAATTAAATCCAAAGAACCTCCTTTCATATGTGGTGGACTTGTACAAATCAAAAAGATTCTGGAAAGAAATACACCAAAAATGCAGAATATATTAAGGTTTAAATTTCTGATGAAATCCAAGAACATGCTATTAGGTTTTCTGCCTAACAAATCACCAAAAGTTTTAGAAAAAAATGTATTAAAATACTTAGTGACGGGAGCTAGAACTATTTACACAGCGAAATGCAAACTAGAAATTTGTCCATATTTAGAAGAATGGGAAAATAATCTTGCCAAAGATGCAGTAATGGCAAAATTAACAACCTATTTAAGAAACAGATCTACTAGGAAATCTGAGGAAAGATGGGGTGAGTATTACATGTATTATCCTATCAGGAGACAAACTTAAAGTGAGGAAATATCATATACAAATGTATGGAAATGAAACTGAAGTAGAATTAATATGTAGTCCAAATGTAATATCCCGAATACAAACGGATTCTCTATATGAGATATAGAACAGACTTTCTTTTATACCATCATGTACTACTTATGGATTAAAGATTATAATAAATATGTAGAAGTGGAGGAAATTTGTTGTATTGAATACATAGTAATGATGAAGCCAAAATTAAGAACATAAGAACATAAGAGAAGCCAATGTTGAATCAGGCCAATGGCCCATCTAGTCCAACACTCTGTCACACAGCGGCCAAAAAATACCAGGTGCCATCAGGAGGTCCAACAGTGGGGCCAGGACACTAGAAGCCCTCCCACTGCTGCCCCCTCCAGCACCAAGGATAGAGTGCATCACCTGCCCCAGACTGAGAGTTCCCATCTATACCCTGTGGCTAATAGCCACTGATAGACTTCTGCTCCATATATTTATCTAATTCCCTCTTGAAACAGTCCATGATTGTAGCTGCCACCACCTCCTGTGGCAGTGAATTCCATATGTTAATCACTCTTTGGGTGAAGGAGGACTTCCTTTTATCTGCTCTAAGCCGACTGCTCGGCAATTTCATGGAGTGCCCACGAGTTCTTGTATTGTGAGAAAGGGAGAAAAGTACTTATTTCTCAACCTGCTCAATCCCATTCATAATCTTATAAACCTCGATCATGTCACACCTCAGCCATCATTTCTCCAAGCTAAAGAGCCCCAAGAGTTTTAACCTTTCTTCATAGGGAAGGTGTTCCAACACTTTTATCATTCTAGTTGCCCTTCTCTGCACTTTTTCCAATGCTATAATATCCTTTTTGAGATGTGGCGACCAGAACTGTACACAGTATTCCAAATGAGGTCACACCAATTATTTATACAGGGGCATTATGATACTGGCTGATTTGTTTTCAATTCCCTTCCTAATAATCCCCAGCATAGCATTGGCCTTCTTTATTGCAGTTACACATTGTCTAGACATTTTCATTGAGTTATCTACTATGACTCCAAGATCTCTCTCTTGGTCAGTCTCTGCCAGTTCAGACCCCATCAACATGTATTTATATTTAGGATTTTTGGCTCCAATGTGCATCACTTTGCACTTGGCCACGTTGAACTCCATTTGCCACGTTGACGCCCACTCACCCATCCTCGACAGATCCCTTTGGAGTGCCTCACAATCCTCCCTGGTTTTCACCACCCTGAACAACTTTGTGTCATCTGCAAATTTAGCCACTTCATTGTTGTAGTCAAAATTGATTAGTTCTGAAGTTTGAAAATTAAAACTTATTGATGAATACAATTGTCCCCCAACAGAAAAAAGAACTATAATATTTTATAGATGATACCTTAAAAATTATAATGAAGGTGATGAAAGTGACAATATTGCCCTATACATTATGTACTTCATTATTGTCTTTGACAAACGTAATTATTTTGTATAACCCTTCTCGCCCCTATTCTTTTCTTTACCCTGACTGTTCTTCTAAAATAAAACTGAGAAAACACCACTTGGGACTTGGTAACAAAATACTCCAGTTTAAAGGGGGTTTTGAGCCATAAAGCTATGGCTGGGGATGGGAGGCAGATGTTGACTGTGTGATTGTGCATATAAAATCCATTGCTGAACTGTCATGACACCAGATTATTTGGTGCGTCTGAACGCACCCATAGATGTTGTGGTTTCTAATGTCAGACTTATGTCAATTAATTCTTTGTCAAAGGATTGGCCTGTTTGTCCAGTGTACAAAGTGGAAGGGCATGGCTGACATGTCGTGGCATAAACCACATTAGAGGAGGAACAGGAGTATGAATCGGAATATTTTGGAAGATGAGATCTCTCAGCTGAAGGGAGGGGAAAGCACCAGCCTGGACGTATGAAAAAGAGCACAGTTGTAACTGAGAGCAGAGGAAACAATTTTTTTTTAAAGTCTGATTCAATTCCAGAGGAAAAATTAACAAGCCTTTTTTTTAGTTTGCTACGTGATTACAGCTTCAAGGCACCGGCCCACATCCTTCCTAGCCGCTTCTGGAGGCTTAGAGACGAAGACAAAGACATGCTGTAAATATTAAACCTTAAATGTTCACTTTTCTGAAGATCTAATCTACGCTCATGCAAAAATGTCCTATATCATAAGAAATCTGACCCACAAATCTGACAAACCATTCAAACCGTTTCTATTTGATGTCCCACTAAGGAGCACAGGTGCTCCATGGTCAGCAAAGAAAAAGAGGCCATGTTTGCTACTAATGGTGCCACTCAAAGCCACCCTGGCCGCAGTAATTATCACCCCCTGGAATTATCCCAATCATTGTAATTTTTTCCTCCGCTGGCCAAAGCTCTAGCGGTTTTGCAGAAGGTGTCAGAAACCCATCGATACACAAGTTTGCAAGGCATTTCATGTATATACTGAGGAACCCTCCTTTGACACTGAGAGCAGGGGGAAAGGACCAGGCGGGGCTCTGTCTGTTTCATCTTCCACACTTTACTTTCTGGGGACAGATCTATTCTGAGAGAAATTGCTTAGTGTGCTGGGATCGAAGGCGTGCATTGGTAACCAAGTCAGTACAACAAAAGAAGGCTGATACTTTTCCTTTAGCAAGTGCCAGAAGCACAGATCACTCAAAGAAGCCTGGGGAGGCAGAGTGGCAGAGAAGAGTCTGTGCCTAGAGAGGAGCTTCACTGCCAAGATGGTGAAACTCTTGATGCTCCTCCTGCTGCTGCTGTTGACTCCAGCTATGTACCGACTAGATGGTGCCAGGAGGAGCCCTGCAAACAATCCTCTCCCTGCTCTACATGAGTGGCATCAGTCTGGGGACGTCCTAATTGGCGGGATTGTTTCTCACATCTTTTATGATTATCATGCAACAACTTTTCGAGAACTTCCTTTGTGGCACTTGCTTGAGGCTTCAGAGTAAGCAGTTTTCCCACCTCCACTGCTGCATCAAGTCAGCTTGGCACAGATCGGCTAGGGGCTTCCACCCTCAGAGAGGACCCCTGGGCTTCCAGAACTGTAGCCATGTTCTTGGGCTGCAACAAAAATAACCAGTTGCATCTTCACAGTGAAGGAACTGTCATCCTAAATTAGGTTTTTGTGGGCCCTCTTTATATGCAAGGGACTGGGCTCCTTTCTAGGCAGTCTATTGAGGAAAGAAGTAGGGAAAACGAGTGCAAGGTCAAGGGGCCATGAAATGCAAGTAGCTCTAGGTTGGATGTAAGTTGAAGACAGTTTAACGTTTTCTTATTAACTAGTCTTAGCACAACATGGGATTCCCTGAAGTATTAGTTAGTTTAGGAGAACTTGTGCAGGGTCTCTGTATTTGCTGTGAATATGTATGAGCTGAACGACTTTGGAAAGAAAAGAAACTGGAGAGGGAGAGAGCCATAAGAGATAAGTGGCGTGTACTATATTTTGAAGAACAAGAAAAGACAGTGGCATGAACTTTCTGAGAACAGAAAGAACATTTGGTTGGATGACAATGCAAAAAGGTCCAAAGAATCTCAAGGCACATTGCAAATAGTAGTGTCCTCATGCCTTAAGAATGTTATTTCTGTAGAAGAGGGAGGTCCATTTTTTATCAGAAAGTTGAATTTTCTTTTCCTTGACTGAAACCAGTGCAGACCAATACTGTAACGAAATGATCCTGGTGAATTGTTCTATTGTCCTCTAAAAGCACCTTGAACTCTGCCTACAGGATGATTATAAAGTTCTACCAGCACATCCTGGCCTTGGCCTTTGCTGTAAAAGAGATCAACGAGAACCCCCGTATGTTGCCCAATGTCACTCTTGGATTCCACATTTATGAGAACTACTATTATGAGAGGTTGACCTATCAGACCACTCTGGAGCTGCTTTTCAAATCACACCGTTTTGTCCCTAACTACAAATGCCACACCCAGAAAAACCTCCTAGCTGTCATCGGGGGTATTAACCGAGAGAGCTCATTGTATATGGCAAACATCTTGGATCTGTTCAAGATTCCACAGGTGGGATACACGTGTGCGGGACTGGGGATTTTTGGAGCGAGAGAGAGAATTACACATCTAGTTCTATTCTGAGCACACTTCTAATGGCCCACAAGGAGGAAGAGAGTGAAGTGGAGAGTACCCCAAAAGAAGCATTTTAGATGGGTGTATCCTATCACCATTTCCCTGAAGTTTCATTGATAGGTTCGGACTGCTTTCTGTTGTTTTGTATTTTTTTTTTTTTAATTCTAGTTCTTACACCAATCATGATTCCTTGCTATACCCATTCTACACTTTGATAGTTTTTAGTGGGATAGACAGGCTCATCAAGGGTTGTCAACTCCAGTATGGAATATTCCTGGAGAACTGGGAACAAAGCCTGGTGAAGGAACAGTTTTGGGAGTGGACGGGGATCATCAGTGATGTGCTTCCATAGAGCCCACCCTCTAAAGCTGCCATTTACTCCAGGGGTATTAAGTTTTGTAGTATGGAGATCATGTGCAATTCCTAGAAATCGACATGCCCACTTGGACATTGGCAAACCTAGTTTCCCCTGTAGTGCTTTTCTCCCTGATGCATGGTACATTTACAACATGTTATTTTGTATTGTACGTAGCTCAGGCAAGAAGCCTTTTCCTGGCTCCTTCTTTTGAATAGGTAGCAGTCTGAAAAAATAATGCAGAAAATTTCTGATGAGGTTTCACTAAAAGGAGAGTCTGACAAGCAATCTGACTGTCCGCCATGTTTATAAACTCCTTTTGTACTTCTTTGATGCATTGTACATTTATACTGTGGGTTGTGCATAACGAAATTCCCAATCTGAATATAGAGATGGAAATTTATTTATTTATTTATTTTTCAGATTTTTATCCCACCCTTCCTAACTGAAGCTGGCTCAGGGCAGCTTACATAAAACAAATAATTACATTACAACATAGTTGTAGTTAAAACAATTATAAAAACTAAATAAAGTGCTAGTCATTATTGGTATTCATATGATGGTTGCAGCTAGTATGCAAAGTTCTCAGCTCACAGTCAGCTCTCAGTGTTCATTTTGAGTGTCCTTGAAGGGCTCGCTGTTCTTCTAGGCTGTTGATGGCAATTTCCCAGAGTCCAGGGCCCTCTCCCTTTCGACCAACCGATGTTCTTCATTGGTGGTGGCTGCTTCCAAATGCCTGGTGGAAGAGCTCTGTTTTACAGGCCCTGCAGGCAAGCTCCCTCCCCTGAACTCTCTCTCTCTTTCTCTCTCTCTGGCACTTTCCAATATTCAACAATATGCTTTTGTTTTTCTTTGATTCAGCTCATTTCTTAGGCAATGGCATTTCTCCTGTCTTACAAGATGCTTGCAAGGGAGAAGCATGCAGTGCTCCCAGCCAATCACCTTTGCAGACAAGGTGCAGAGAGACACAGTTCTCCTTCCCTCCCTCCTTTGTGGAGGTGGAGCCTTTCTTCTTCTTGCAAGGACAATTTCTGGGGGCAACTTCTGCAGGACCTGTAGAAATTTGGGAGTTTTTTTAATGGATGGGCAACATTAGCTCTGCTGCCATTTAATTGTTATGTGGATGTAAAATATTCTCCCCGAAAAAGGTCTCACCTTCCTCACTTTGTGATGGGAATCAAGCAACAGGGCACAATGAAGGATGGCAAATGCAGAGTTATCGGAAGAATGTGTGTTTTTTTAAGTCAATAACTGAAACAGTAGGAAAATGGAATGAATGAAGACAGAGTTTTGCTTTTTTAAAAAAAAATACTGGTGGCTGGGACCATTTTCCCTTGATAGGAATCAGTGGAGAGAGATGTCTCTGTGCCAAGAGAAAATAGTTCAGGGGTCTATGAAACTGCATCCTTTGGATAGAGTCATGTGAAACTGAGGGGGCCTTTAGATTACAGGGCGGACCGTACAAATAGAATAATGACGAGTTTCTTGCTGAATCCACATCCTAAACATCGACTATCACTTAGTTTCATCTTTCCTTTATTAACGGTTATTTTAACTCAGACACTGTAACAGTAGGAAAATCAAATCAATGAAGACAGAGGTTTGCTTTTTTAGAAAAAAATTGGTGGTGAGGGCAATTTTCCTTTGATAGGAATCAATGGAGAGAGTCATGCCTGCATGAAGAGAAAATAGTTCAGGGGTCTGTAATATTGCAATCTTTGGTTAAATTCACTCTAAATGGTGGGGATCTTTACATAACAGGGAGGCGTGTTCAAACAGAATAGTGACTAGATACTTGCCATATCCTAGACTTTGACTCATGCTCAAATTCAGCCTTCATACCAGCAAATATGCCATGAATCCCGAGGCACAACCATAAAGAAATTCTTCCTGGCCCTTTGTTATAATATATGTGTTCATTTCCTCATAGCTCACCTACGGTTCATTTGTCTCAGAGGAGAGTGATGGAAAAGAGTTCTCCTTTTACCGCATGGTGCCAAGTGAAACTCATCACTATACAGGGATTCTTCAGCTGCTTCTCCATTTTGGATGGACATGGGTGGGGCTCCTGGCCATGGATGATCACAGTGGAGAACATATCTTGCAGATTCTGGAGCCGTTGCTTTCCAGGAATGGAATCTGTTTGGCTTTCAGTGAAAAAATCCTCACAAAAGCACAGTTGATTCGCTTTGATGATATTGCTAATCTAATTCCAGATATATACATATATATCACAGACAGAAAAATCAATACCATTATCCTCTATGGAGATTCAAGGACAATGATAACACTGAACACTTATTTGACGCTAGGAAATCTTATATACAACAATACATGTAGCAAGGTGTGGATTTTAACAGCCCAGATTGGTTTTACCCTAACAGGCTTGCAAAGATTCTGGGATTTTCACTTCTTCCATGGGGCAATCTCTTTCACAATTCACTCACATGAACTTCTGGGTTTCCATACATTTCTTCAAGACCCCAAAGCTTATGGGTCAGATGAAAATGGGTTTCTGAAGTTCTTCTGGGAGCAAGCATTTGACTGTACCTTTATAGACAGCAAGGATTCCCCAGAAATCAATGGTGCTTGTACTGGGGAGGAGAAGCTGGAAAGTCTTCCTAGGGAAGTTTTTGAAATGGACATGAGTGGCCACAGTTATAGCATCTACAATGCTGTCTATGCTGTGGCACATGCTTTGCACACCATGTACTCATCTAGATCCAACCTTAGAAGAAGAAAGAGTGGCAAAAGATCTGAATCTCAAGAAGTGCAACCTTGGCAGGTAATGTCTTCCCTCTATGTTTTTATCCAACATATTCCGATATCCGACATATTCCACCACAAGCAACATGTGAAATTCTCTTGTACACATGGTCTAGAGCCAATATTTTGTGGATTTGTGTTACCTTCGATGTTTGAAGCCCGTAAAAACAGTATAAACGCCTATGACCCGAGTCAGGCCGTTGCTTTGCCCAGGTCACTCTTGCCTAAATGGCTGGCATCAGCTCTCCAGAGTCTTCTCACATAATCTTCTACTTGCTACCTGATCCCTGAATTAGAGGCACTGATGAGTACATTGTGAGCAGAAACCCTTTCCTTCTCCCCCATAAAGGCAAGGTGCACATTTTCAGTTGGATCTGGAAGGACGCAAATAACATATATCAGCAAGGAAAAGTGTCTCAAAATCTCTGAATGAGAATTGAAGAATCCAGTTAGATGCATGAACATTTATTTATTTTTTTTCTTTAAACCAGCTCCACCCATTTCTTCAAGGCAATCCATTTAACAACTCAGCAGGAGAAAAAATATCCTTTAATAGCCATAGGGAAGTGGAGGAAGGATTTGATATCATGAACATGGTCACATTCCCAAACAAGTCCTTCTTGAGCGTGCCTGTTGGAAGGCTGGATCCCAGAACTCTGGGAGGAAAAGAACTGATCATTCATGAAGATTTAATTGCCTGGCAAGAAGGTTTTGACCAGGTGTGGATGCTTGGACATTCCAGGAACGAGGGCTATTTTGGGGCAGGAGCGCACAGGAACGGAGTTCTGGCTAGCTCCTGAGCTGGCCAAACCCAGCAGGAACTCATTAGCATAATAGGCCACACCCAAATCAGAAACTCATTAGGATTGGCTCCATGAGGGGTGTGTGGCCTAACATGCAAAGGAGTTCCTGCTACAAAAAAAGCCCTGGGTTTTGACAACAAACAAGGTAAACAGAATAAGCAGCAAAAGGTGGATGTGGCTGGATGACCACACTTCTGGTAACATGGGGATGTGGCCTAATATGCTAATAAGCTATGCTGTCAGGGAGTGTGGCCTAATATGCCAATGAGTGTCTGCTGATGGGTTTGGCCTATTATGCTAATGAGTTCCTGCTGGGCTTTTTCTATAAAAAAAGCCCTTTGAGGAACTACTTATGCTCTGCATTAGAGATTATGGCACCAGAACTTCCTTTGCAGCATAACCTAAACTTTCTCACTCATCAGTGCTTAACACAGAGGGAAACTATCAAGACTGCTAAATATATCTGTGCCTCATGAACTTAGAAAATACGTTTGGAAGTTCATGCAAAGCACTGTCAAATATTTCCCATGCACTTTTTAATATTGCATTAGACTTACATAAGAACATAAAAGAAGCCAATGTTGAATCAGGCCAATGGCCCATCTAGTCCAACACTCTGTCACACAGTGGCCAAAATATACCAGGTGCCATCAGGAGGTCCAGCAGTGGGGCCAGGACACTAGAAGCCCTCCCACTGCTGCTCCCTCCAGCACCAAGAATAGAGTGCAGCACCTGCCCCAGACTGAGAGTTCCCATCTATACCCTGTGGCTAATAGCCACTGATGGACTTCTGCTCCATATGTTTTTCTAATTCCCTCTTGAAACTGTCCATGCTTGTAGCTACCACCACCTCCTATGGCAGAGAATTCCATGTGTTAATCACTCTTTGGGTGAAGAAGTACTTCCTTTTATCTGTTCTAACCCGACTACTCAGCAATTTCATGGAGTGCCCACGAGTTCTTGCATTGTGAGAAAGGGAGAAAAATACTTCCCTCTCAACCTGCTCAATCCCATTCATAATCTTATAAACCTCGATCATGTCACCCCTCAGCCGTCGTTCTATAAGCTAAAGAGCCCCAAGCGTTTTAACCTTTCTTCATAGGGAAGGTGTTCCAATTAAAATGCAATGGAAGAACCAGGGAAAGACCATGAATATCTTTCTGGATCACATCTGGCAACCCATTGATTCTGCCAGTTTCCCAACATAGAATTCACTGTGTTGAGCAATCCTTTGGAGGAGTCCACAATTTGTTCTTAGACATATAATAGATTGCAAAAATTTCTTAGCAAATCTCTAGGTAGCATCCCAATTCTGCTTGTAGTTTTCTATGCACTCTTGTATTTGCAATCGCCCATTATTCCTTCCTTTCTTGGTACAGTACTCTAATAATATGATGCTTTGTTGCTCCGATCTTGAACTTCTTTGATGTTTTCTGAAAGATTCCACCTCTTTCTGAGTGTAACGCACACTGCCGGGCTGGTTCTCAGAAGAAGAAAAAGGAAGGCGAGAAATCCTGTTGTTACGATTGTTCTCTGTGCCCCAGAGGGAAGATCTCAAGTCAGGAGGGTAGGCAAAAACAGTGGAACCCTAATATTTCAGATGATCATTGATCACAATTTGGACCACAGTGAGCTTGAGCAAAGGCACAAGGAACATTTACCATCGTAAAGTGGCCAAACCACTGGCTCCCATGAAAGCATCCTGGAGGCCCCCACCCCTCACTCCTAAGCCTTCCTTATACATTGCAAGCCTCTGACATCCCCTCCTCCCCCAGGGTTTCAAATCTTCAGCCCACAGAGCCCTTCTGCTACTGATGGATCTGGTCTGGCTTCTTGCTCTTGCCCGCCTGAGGAAACAGCTCCCATTCCCATGGTCTTCACCCTCACTTTGGCCACTTTTGTCAAAAGAAAGGAAAAGAAATAACAGCTGCACAGGATCCAACTCCCTTCACACGCAGAGAGACCCACCTGGTCAGCTGGTTGAGGCTTCCGAGGCCTTTGAGTGTTGCAGATGCATTCCCTCTTCAAATCTTTTTCTAAGTCTTCAAGGAGCCCCATGAGCTATATTCAGCAGCCAAAGAGCTAGTGGTATCTTGCAATCTACTGCTTGGAGACCTTTGCTTTATATCAAATGGACTGAGAACATCAGCACAATAGAACTAAATTGGCATCCAAAGAACATTCAGTTTCTCAGAGATTACATAGTATGGGAGAAGTCCTTCATGATATATGTATTAACACTTTGATACTTCTTTTTGCTCTTTTTTCAGATATGGATAACTGTGTTGAGTGTCCAGAAGATGAGTATCCAAGCAAGGACCAAGATCGATGTCTGCCTAAGACACTCAATTTTCTGTCTTATGGAGAACCTTTAGGGATAGGTTTGACTTGCACTGCTATGTCTTTTTTCCTGATCACAGCTTTGGTTCTCACAATTTTTTTAAAGCACAAAGATACCCCCATAGTCAAAGCCAACAACAGGGATATCACCTATGCTCTCCTGGTCTCCCTCTTGCTCTGCTTCCTCTGCTCTTTGCTTTTCCTGGGACAGCCAGGCAAGGTGACCTGCTTCCTCCGACAATCTGCTTTTGCCATCATCTTCACGGTGGCTGTTTCTTGTGTGTTGGCCAAAACAGTCACGGTGGTTGTAGCTTTCGTGGCCACCAAACCAGGGTCTAGCATGAGGAAGTGGGTGGGGAAAAGGATGACCAACTTTGTTGTCCTTTCCTGCTCCTTCATTCAAGTGGGTATTTGTCTTGTGTGGTTAGGAACATCTCCTCCCTTCCCAGATTTGGACACACACTCAATGAACGAGGAAATCGTGTTTGAATGTAATGAAGGCTCTGCCATCATGTTCTACATTGTCCTGGGCTACATGGGACTTCTGTCTCTCATCAGCCTGACTGTGGCTTTCTTTGCCAGGAAGTTGCCAGACAGTTTTAACGAAGCCAAGTTCATCACCTTCAGTATGCTGGTGTTTTGCAGTGTCTGGGTATCTTTTTTCCCCACCTACCTGAGCACCAAGGGGAAATCCATGGTGGCAGTGGAGTTCTTTTCCATCCTGGCCTCCAGTGCAGGGTTACTGGGTTTTATCTTTTTCCCAAAGTGCTACATTATTCTGCTGAAACCTGAGTTGAACAACAAGGAGCAGCTGATAAGGAGAAAGAAGTAAAGATGCCCACTAATGTGTAATATACATTATTTCTATAGTTAGATATCTGTTCAACAACGGGATATCTATTCAACAGATATCTATTCAATAATGGGAATGACCATGGGGGGGAAATATTAAATTTACAGTCAGGCAGACACTAGGAGAAAACTGGTACAAAATATTTTTCAGATGGTATATAACTCCAAAGGACATTGAGAAAGCATGTAAAAACTACAAAGAGAAATGCTGGAAATGTCAAGACATAGATAGAATCATAGAATCATTGAGTTGGAGGGGACATCCAGGGTCATCTAGTCCAAACCCCTGCATAAGGTAAAAAAATGCACAAATACCTCCACCCACACCACAGTGCCACATGCTGCATGCCCAGAAGGTAGAAAAAACCCCACCCCTCCAGAATCCGTGGACAAACTGATTTGGAGCAAATTCCTTCCTGACTCCAAAGGGCAAATCAGGATTTCCCTAGGCATGTAGACAAAGGACCATGAGAATTACGCACTGATGCAACCCTTCCTGCCCTCCCTCTCATCATCTGTCTACGTTCACAGAATCAGCATTGCTGTCAGATGGCCACGTAGTCTCTGCTTAGGAACCTGTAAAGAAGGAGAGCCCACCACCTTCCAAGGAAGCCGGTTCCACTGAGGAAGTGATCTAACAGTCACAAAGTTGTTTGTAATGTTTCCCTGAAAACTCTTTTGATTTAATTTCAACCCACTGGATCTGGGCCAATCTCTTGAGGCAACCAGGACCAATGGGTTGAAATTAAATCAGAAGAAACTTCTTTCATACATGGTGAGTCCAATTGGACTCACTGTTTATGCTCCCTTTTATGGGCGCTTTTCAGATGATTTAACGCAGAGTCCTTGACATTGAAACTCAAAGGCTATACAGCTTAGCCAAAAAATCTTGCTCCCCTCTGAATTTGCGATTCCCCTCACGGTAGGCCAAATGTCCTCATAGCTATCTGATATACAAGCACTACAACAGTGCAGAGCCTTTTCTCTAGCAAGATTCAAGGCAATACCATCAGCAATCTTGCATGGGAAATATTATAATATAGTATACTAGGAATAAGGCCCGTTGTGGAAATAAATACAACGGACTCTAGAAAAAGGCTCTGGGAGAGTGCCCCGGCTTTGGGCACTCAGTGACAATTTGCTGTGGCAATCTCAGCAGGGTATAATGACAGAGTCCACCATTTTCTCCAGAGGAACTGATCTTTGCTACCTGAAGAGCAGTAGTAATTTTGAGTGATCTCCAGCCCACCCCCAAGATTGGTAACAGTGGTTACCCAGAAGGGAGTGGCTGGTTTGGAGGGTGGAGTCTATGGCATTGTACCTGTCTGAGATCCCACCCCTCCTCAACACTCACCCTCTCCAGGTTCGACCCCTCAAATCTCCAGGAATTTCCCAACCTGGAGTTGATAACCCTATCTCCCTCCCAGCCAACCATCAACTTACCTTTAGTTTTCCATCTCCTCCCCCTCCCTCCTAGAGAGCAGTTGTAATTTTGAGTGATCTCCAGCCCCACCTGGAGATTGGCAACAATAGTTCCCCATCAGGGAATGGCTGGATTGGAGGGTGGAATCTATGGCATCGTACCTGTCTGAGGTGCCACCCCTCCTCAAACCTCACCCTCTCCAGGCTCCATCCCTCAAATCTCCAGGAATTGCCCACCTGGAGTTGGCAACCCGATCAGGACTGGGCCCAATGAATTTTCTCCCAAAGGCCAACATAGGTGTGGAAAGGGTCTTTTACTGACAGAGGAGAAAGTACAGGTGCCAACTTTGATTAGGGAAATACCTGGAGATTTGGGAGGGTGGATCCTGTGGAGGGCAGCATTTGGGGTGTGTGTGGAAGGACTCAGCAGTGTATAATGCCATAGAGTCTACCCTCCAAAGCAACCATTTTATCCCGGGGAACTGATCTCTGTCATCTGGAGGTCAATTGTAACAGTGGGAGATCTCCAGGTCCTACCTGGAGATTGGCAACCCTAGGGGAAAGTCACCCACACAGCAGGGAGTTGAAGAAAATGGTTTGATGGTCACTGGCCCACCTTGTTAGCCAGCCAGCCATGCTGAAGCTAAGCAGGAGAAAGAGCTTTTTTCTATTTATTCTAACAGGAAAGTGGCTGTTGGGGAGGGGGTTATGGGTGGGGGAGGGGGGTTATGCTGAAAGTCCTTTGTTTTTTCACTCACAGAACCAAGCTTGGCTGCCTACCAACAGCCACTGAGGGGACAGTCCCTCACAGGAGTCAAGAGAACTGTCTTCCTCAGGAGAGAGAGCTGGCTGCCAGGGGGAGTGGGTGGGGAAGAGGAGCAGACCCAGCACCCAGCCAATGGCACGCGAGTTCTCTTGAGTGGCGGCTGATGGGCCAATGGCTGAGGGAGGGCATTTTACAGCCAATGGGAGTGCATGGAATCTTACGAAACCGAAAGATAAATATTATAAGGAGAGATATGGCTAGAAGAAGAAGAAGAAGAGACTGGATTTATACCCCGCCCTTCATTACCCAAAGGTGTCTCAGAGCGGCCTACAAACTCCCTTCCCTTCCCCTCCCCACAACAGACACCCAGTGAGGTAGGTGGGGCTGAGAGAGCTCTTGACAGAAACTGCTCTTTTTTCAAGAACAGCTCTTAACAGAACTATGGCTTGTCCAAGGTCATCCAGCCAGGTGCAAGTGGAGGAGTGGGGAATCAAACCCGGTTCTCCCAGATTAGAGTCCGTGCACTTAACCACTACACCAAACTGGCTTTGCCATTGTAACTCTGAATGTATTGAGACAGTTTCATATATCTGTTTGCACTGTCAGTTTTTAAACCCTATTTTAGCCAACATGACGGACCTTCCTGATGCTTTAAAAATGCACCGTCTTTTGAGTGACTCCGCTCCTGAAACATCAGTGAAGGTAGCCATGGTTTTACAATCAGCTATAAAGCTACAACAGGAAAAACTACCAAAGTGAGAAACACTTTGTAACAAATTGTTTTATGTAATATTATGCGATATTATGTAGTCTGCAAAATGCTTGGTTTTATTTGTATGGTTTTATATGTATATTTCTCTTTTATAGTAATCCCCTTTTAAGGTATTGTTATGACAATAAAGGCTAACTGAACTGAACTGAACATACATGGTGGACTATGGGCAAAAGATATCAAGCAAAAAGCTTCTGGAAAGCTAGAAGTTGAGGGGCAAAATGTGGCCGTGTGAAATTGACATGTACCATTGGGTCAAAAGGGAAGAGCAAGCGTGGTGCAGCGCTTGTGGGAAATCAGCCTAGATATTTGTCCATGTTTAGAAGCAGGGCTATTTTGGAGCTTCCGGTTTACGGAGCAGCACTGCAGATGATTTCTCAGGGAGCTCCCTGAAAATTGCTGAATCTTCATGGTTTTTAGGGGATCCTCATTGTTTGAGGTCCCACCGACTCTTTCAGAGGAAGAGGTGGTTGCAGGGGACTCGATCCTGCACCCCGTGAGCGGCAGCGAGTGGTTGGCAGATCAGCAATGTCCCGAAGCTGAATCACAAAGAGAGGCAGCCATGGAGCCATGACTGCTGAAGCTGTTTCACACCCGCACAAGAGAGCTTCGAACCTCATCCTAACATCGACAAAGATACAATCTTCAATACTGTGAGTAAATAAATACGCAACAAATAACTAAAATTCTATGATTTACAGCTTTTTACACCCCCCTTAAATCTTCCCAACAAGGAAGGACTGAGAAGTGGAATTTCCTTCCCCCTCTTTCCTCTCGTAAGCGGCGGAGATAAGACTGGGAAAGATCTACCTAATAATACTTGGGGGTAAAAGGGATATACTTAACAAACAAAAGGTAAATGCTTAACAAACTTTGTACTGGGAAACTAAAGACAAGTTGCTGGCTTTATTTTCCCGAAGTTAAAGTAAACTTTGCTTCTTGTGTTATAAAGGCTTAAAAATGAAACCGTCTGTTGTTTGGTCTACATTGAAGCCCTTTAGAAGCAGCACAAAAACTGTGTCTGGGAACAGTGCTGCTTGGGAACAATATTGTTTGGGAATAGTTGTCGGGAAGAAACGAGACGAGACGAGTGTGGCGAAAGCTGACCTCCCGACTTAGGAGCGCTGCTTTATTTATAGGTCAGAGGGCAACGTGTACAGAGGGGATTGGATGGACAGTGCAGTACAAGGTGTCCACCGCTGATAGGGTGAGAGGGGCAGCAGGTTCCGCAGCCGCGGTGTGGTCTGCCAGCACTACAGCTGATCGCATCGCCTGCTCCCTACATCTCCCCCTTTGTTGTTTTAAGCTGGTGGTAAGCATAATACATAGCGCGGCGTTGCAAGGTTTCTTTAGAAGATCCTAGCATGGCCACGAGGCCAGGAATACATTGAACACAGCAGCAAAGGCTAATAGCGACAGCAGCGCATGATATGAGGCCAAATAACAACTGTCGGAGCCAGGTGGCATCCGGGAGCCACGAAGAGAACCAATCAAGGGGGCTCCAACCCGTGCTCACGACATTGTTGGTGATAGAGTTTCGCAGCTGTGCCAGTTCGTCTTCAATGGTCCTGTTTAGGTCCTGGAAGCGAACTGCACACCCTGCTGAGCCGATGAAACGGCAAAAACCTCCTTGCCGGGCAAGAAGGAAATCTAAGGCGAAGCGGTGTTGGAGTTGTACCTGATGCAGACTCCGGATTTCAGTCTGCAGATCCCTGACTAACTCGGTGGTAGCGTTGATGGATTTTTCCAAACGACAAGTGAGACAGATGATGGAGGCCCTGTTCTCCTGGACCATGATTCCAGGGTATGAGCCCAGAGTGAGGACACCAGTGAGAGAGCCCAAGAAGGCTCGGAGCCCAGTGGAGCCGCCACTCAGCTGCTTCTCAACAATCACTTCGTCGGAACATTGCGGTCCCAGGACCGCGCGGCGAGCCCTGGGGCCGGAATGTGACGCTACCACTTGAACCGGAAGTGTGAGATATCCGACAGAGGCGCACTGATATCTTCCAGGGTGGTAGTTGGTAGCAATCCCACCGCCCCAGAAGAACCATAAGTTGGGGTCCTTGATGACCCAGTTACCACATATAGAACCACCTAAGAGGGTAGAGGCCTTTGCAGAAAACATAGGCAGCCGATAATAAATAGCCAGAGAAGCATGCATAAGGGTTACATTAGGGACAAAAGAGGAATTATACGTGCCGTGAAGATAAAAATGATCAAGGCAAGCGGTCTGATTCTTTGCCTTGCTTCCCCAGTGCCGATCGGCGCCAGCCTTGTATTGCCATTTGCTAAAGGCAGCATTGGCGGCATAACAGCAAAAACACAGACCTGGTAATTGTCGATGGTAGGAAAAGGTGCGAAAGGCAGTTTGATTAAGATCAGTTACCCGAGGTACAAACAAATTAGAGCGATTCAAGTTCTGTAGGTGACTGAGTACCAGTTCAGGAACATTAAAGGGAGTAGGTAGAAAGGACATGCCCGCCGCAGCCATTGGAGGCTCATAAACAAGAGTCACATTGGTCCCGTGATGATGAAACATGTACGAGGCATGACGAAGCCACAGGTTGGGGTGTGGGTTGTCGTCATGCTGAAGCGGCAAGGCTGCTGCGGGAGTCAAAAGGAGGGATAAACAACAGATAAGGGCGAGACAAGAGTTCTTGTTAATACAAGCTATCAGGGCTAGGAAAAGATGTTCGGGCGTTGCTTCCTTGTCAGTTTCGTGCAGCAGGGCAGTGGCTTGGTCGGTGAGGCGTTTGACTGCGCCCCAGGTAATGGGCGCAGCCCGATGTCCTCGCTCACGACGTCGCTGCTGCGTCACTGGAACACGGAGAGTCGCGCGACTGTTGAACTCCGGAATGGGATTCTCCAGGCCGTTGTGCCACGCCATCCGGGTTCCACGGTCTGACACAGCGAGCTGGAATCCACACGGGACCGGTTGATGTTTGAATTGCGGCGTAGCCACGGCCCCAGGTGATGAGCGGTGCAGGACCGAGCCACTCGGGACTCGGTGGACGCCGATATCGGACCTGTGCGTGAGGGAGGGGGAGGTCCTGCTGAAAATGACGCTGTGTGCGGGTAAAAAGTTGAGAGTTAAATGTACAGAGGTTCAAGTGATTGAGCGTAAATAAGACCGAGGCAAGGGCGGACTCCCTTGCCAGCAAGGAGGGAGGCAGTTCCCCCTTCTGCGAATGAGCAGAGAGGGCCGTCTTAAGGGTCCGGTTGGCACGCTCGACGACGGCCTGGCCCGTGGAGTTGTAGGGGATTCCAAAAGTGTGGCGGATGGACCACTTGGAACAGAAGTCGGCAAAGAGGGTAGAGCAGTAGGCGGGACCGTTGTCGGTCTTGAGGGCGAGTGGCTTGCCCATGACCGCGATGGCCCGCAAAAGGTGGGAAGTGACATGTTTAACCTGCTCACCCTTTTGCGGGGTGGCATGGATGTATCCAGAGTAGGTGTCAACACACACATGGATGTACTTCCACGGGGCGAAACCTGGCAAGTGGGTGACATCCATCTGCCATAGATCGTTGGCAGCAGTGCCGCGGGGGTTGACGCCCGTGGAGGGAAAGGAGAAGTTCCCAGAGCATTGGGGGCACTGCTGAACGATGGCCCGCGCCTCGGAAAGAGGGAGGCCGAATTGCCGAGCCAGAGCCTTGGCGTTTTGATGGTGGATGTCATGGTCGGTGATAGCCGACAGGGGATAGGCGCTAGTGAGGGCGTCAGCGCGGTCATTTCCCTCAGTCAGCACCCCGGGGAACGGCTGATGGCTACGAATGTGAGCCACGTAAAAAGGAGCTGTCCGACGCGAGAGGTGTTGTTGGAGGGAAAGGAAAAGGGACAGGAGGTTCCTGTCACAAGCGGGCGAGACGTAACTGCCCTCAATGCGCCGCAAGACATTGGCCACATAGAGGCTGTCAGTGATGACGTTCATGGGTTCAGCAGGGAAAAGCGAGGCCGCAACGACAGCGGCGGCAAGTTCAGAACGTTGCGGAGAAATTTGGGGTCCGGTGTGGCGGCTACACCACTGGCCGGAAGCGTCTTGCCATGTAACCGCTCCCCTGGTGGGCCCCCATCGGTAAAGAGGGTGACGCCGCGGAGCGGAACAGGAGACAACAATTGAACAAATTGAAAGGGACATAAGGGAACAATCTGAATCCTGGGATCCTTGGGGAGATGGTGAGATATTTCCCCGACATAGGCAATGAGACTGAGTTGCAGGAGATCACTGTTGCGGAAGGCGTGATCCCACGGATCCTTCGGGAAAGGAACTACCACTGTAGCAGGTTCCTGTCCCAGGAGGGCTTTAGAACGGGTACGGCCCCGAGAGATCAGAGCCGCCGTCATGGCTTCCAGAGTAGAGATGGTATTGTGCGCAGTATGAGCGAGATGGAGCCATTCTAAAATGACAACAGAGGGGCGGCCAGGGGAAGGCTGTTGAAACAGAAATCCAAGGCATTGCGCTTGAGGCCGCATAATGGCGAGGTGAACGGGCTCATCCGGCTCACACCGATCAACCCAGCGGGTCGCCATGTGGTTATTAAGTAAGGTGACGACCGCCAGTTCAGCATCCGTAAGGGTTATGCGATCGTCGGGTTGCCGACCGCGCCGGAGAGCACTGAATAAAGGCGCAAGCTGATCAGTGGTTAACCGATAATAAGGGCGAATCCAATTAATTGAGCCCAGAAATTGCTGCAATTGAACGTATGTCAATGGGTTGGGCAGGGTCAAAAAGGGTAAAACAGGCATAGCATATGAAGCAAACACCTTGTGACCCAAATATAAGAAGGGCTCATGCGTTTGGACCTTCTCTGGGGCTATTTGAAGACCAAAAGCTGCAAGGGCACGTTGAAGATCAGACCTCCACTCCTGAGGCAAAGTTGGAGCGGCAATGGCAATGTCATCCATGTAATGCAGCACCCGGACCTGCGGGTGCTGGGTGCGAAACGCACATAGGGCCTGATCCACAAACAGCTGACACATTGTGGGCGAATTGAGCATCCCCTGAGGGAGGACGGCCCATTGAAAACGCTGGGTGGGGCGCTCCGCATTCAGTGCTGGGACCGTGAAGGCAAAATATGGTTGATCTTGGGGCTGCAGCGAAATAGTGTAAAAGCAATCTTTGAGATCCACTATAGCCATTTCCCATCGTGCGGGGATAAGATTGGGGTTAGGTAGCCCGCACTGAAGGGGACCCATAGGCTGTAAGAGTTTATTGATTGCTCGGAGGTCGTGCAGAAGCCTCCACTTCTCTGATTTCTTTTTGATGACAAACACGGGGCTATTATACGGACTGGTGGAGGGGGTAAGGTGCCCACTGTCCAATTGTTCTTGCACCAAGGCATGGAGAGCCGTAAGCTTGTCCAGAGGCAGGGGCCATTGCTCCACCCACACGGGGGCGGAGGCGACCCAAGTGAGCACAACTGCGCGGGGCGCAACTGCGCGGGGCGGAATGGGAGGGTCACTCATCAAGGACGACGTGGGCTCTCAGCTGCCGTAACAAGTCCCGCCCCCACAGGTTGATGCCGATGGGGACGACGACCGGTTGGATATATCCCAACAGATCACCAGAGAGGACAGAGCGTACTGCGAGTTGAGAGGCGCTCTGCACGGCACTACTTTCCCCGCCAACCCCCCAGACAGATGGGCTGGCTTCCAGTGGCCATTTCGGATCCCATTGTTCCTTGGTGATGACCGACACGTCAGCGCCCGTATCCAGGAGGCCAGAGAGGTGTTTCCCGTTTACAGCATACTCACGCAAGGGCTTTTCCGTCCGGATGTCCTGGCGGACGAGAGCGATCTGCAAGGAAGAAGAAGAAGAAGGCGCCGGGCCCTGCGGACCCGTGAGGGGCACGCAGTTAGCAATAGTGGCCCCCGCCGGGAGATCAAAGGGGAGATTACTCCAGGCTTGCACCACGAGTGGAACCTCCGGGGCGGGGCAAGCCTTGACCTCCGGGATTACAAAAATTCCTTGCTCTCCCGCCGAGGAGAGCGGCAGGACCAACACATGAGAGCCTGGAACGTGATCCAAGAATTGCATAGGAATGCAAGTCACTTCCCCAGGGAGGGGTTGCGTGGCTCGTGCGATGGTCGAGAGGGCAATGGTGACAGAGGATGCAGATTCCATTTGACCGGGGCGGGAATCACGCCCGGAGACTAGTTTTTTGCCCCCTCTCCATGCGGCCCGGACCGGCATTGACTAGCCCAGTGATAGCCTTTATTGCATTTAGGGCACTTCTTGTTAGGTTTCTGCTGGTTTCGCTGAGAGGTGTTTTTTCCGGCCGCTGCCCCACCCCCAGGGGCGCGGCACTGAGCTCTGAAATGGCCGGGCTTTTGGCAGTTAAAGCAGTTCCCGGTGGGCTTTCCCCCGCTCCTCCCCCCCCCTCGAAGGGCAGCGGCAAGGAGCGCCATTTCGTGACTTTTGGACCCTACCTCAGCACACGCCGTAAGCATTTCAGCGAGGGTGTAGTCCGGGCGGTGGACGATAGGGGTGAGAATGCGCTTGCAGTCAGTGTTGGAATTCTCATAAGCCAACTTAACCAAGAGTTCGTTTTGGGCCTGTGGATTGTCAAGTTGGCGCGCTATCGCCTCCTGCAAGCGATCTACAAAGGCACCATAAGGTTCACCATTGCCTTGTTTGATGAGACTAAAGGACTTGGCGGGCCGGTCGGTGACGGGGACGCGGAGGATGGCCCGTAATACACATAGGCCAGTAGCCACGAGGTGCTCGTCGGGGAGCTGTACTTGGGCTTCTATCGGCTCGAATGGACCAGCGCCATACATCTGATCGTAAGTAATTTGCGCCGAGGCTGAAGCAGTAGCGGCAGCCTTATACTCGCTGTCAAAAACCACGTATTGAGAGGGGGAAAGGACCATGCGAAACAGATCCTTCCAGTCTCGTGGGAGCATTTTATAACCATTCGAGAGGCCTTCAATAGTTCCTAGCACGTAGGAGGATTTGAGGCCGAAGTCTTTGATGGATTTGTTGAGCTCTCTGAGCACGCTGTACGGAAGTGGCTCCCAGTTAAGCTGGAGCTTGTCAGCATTATTGGGGTTCCTAGTCCGTGTAAGGGGGAAGAAGGCGGGTGACTCTCCGTTCCATTCTTCCGTGGGGTCCAACGTACCCTCTTTACGAGCGGTAGCGATGGCCTGTGCCACTTTACTGCGTACAGTTGGTGGCGGATATTGAGGCAAAGCCTGCGGAGCCAACGGCTGATCAGAAATATTCAAAGAAGTCAGAGCAGGGTACAGGTAGGGAGGCGGCGATGCCCCAGGGTCGTCCGGCGGCGGCTTAGTAGATTGTAAGAGGGCATTCTCTGCCGGTGAGAATGCACAGACCGCCGCAAAGGCCTTCTGCCATGTTAACAGAAGGTTTATGGGGGCCCGGGGTTCGCCCTTAAGTTCCCGCCCTATTTTTTCCCAATCCTGCGGCTTTAAGCTACCCCGGAGGGGATACCAAGGACATTGGCAATCCACCTCTCGGAGAAGCTCTTGGATCTCTTTTGCTGACACCGTCTCGTCGCGGGCCATGGTTTTTATCAGCGCCGCCAGTTCTGTCGCATGCTCAATCTGCTCTTTGGACAATGATTCCCCCATACTTACCTGAAAAAAGGGAGCCGAAGCTGAGGTGCACCGTAGACTATCACAGTCGGGCAAGCAGGGAGGCGCCAGGAATCACGTCGGGGTCACCACTTGTCGGGAAGAAACGAGATGAGACGAGTGTGGCGAAAGCAGACCTCCCGACTTAGGAGCGCTGCTTTATTTATAGGTCAGAGGGCAACGTGTACAGAGGGGATTGGACAGACAGTGCAGTACAAGGTGTCCACCGCTGATAGGGTGAGAGGGGCAGCAGGATGCGCAGCCGCGGTGTGGTCTGCCAGCACTACAGCTGATCGCATCGCCTGCTCCCTACATCTAGTAATCAAAACATAGGCGCAAAGATTGCTATTTTTATTGAATATAAATAAAATCCTCTGATGTGAAGGAGAAGATGGATTCCTAAATCAGAGGTAATGACATGGACAGCTGAGATGGTTATGATGATTTGCAAGAATCAGAGGTAATGACATGGACAGCTGAGATGGTTATGATGATTTGCAAGTGATACAATTCTTTAAGGAAGCAAAAGGAAGAACTCACAGAAACAATTCAAAGGGCTGTCCAAACAGCAACCCAAGAAGTATTTCAGAGATTCTTTGATAAGGAGCAAAAGGACTCTGTACTGGAGCAGGAGGATCCACAACAACAACAGAAGGGTAGATTTTAAACCAAGAACTGACATTTACAGCCAAAAGAGAAGACAAGAAATTTTATAAGCCAATTTAACACCATTATTAACAACTTGGCAAACCCTTCTGCTGCGGAAATGCCGATTAAGAAGAAGATTCTCCTCCTAGAAGATAAACCAGAACTTAAATACAGTTGGAATGAAACAAGGGAACTGCTATTCAAAGAGGAAAGACATCAAAGCAGGCTAATCTTAAAGAAAAAAGTACAAGGGAAGAAGAAAAAGACTAAATATTATAAATAATCTGTTTAATGGGTAATTTTGCCAGTTTTATGAATAATTTTTTAAAATTTCATTTTGGTTTCTATTTAAATCCATGCAAAAAAAAAATTATAATATAATAAGAAATGTGATCTGCAACTTGGTGACAAACCACTCAGAACACTTTTCCTAGATGTCCCACTAAGGAGCAGAGGTGCCTTATAGTCAGCAATGGGAAAAAAAAAAAGAGAGGCCATGTTTATTACCAATGGTGACACTCAAAGCTACCCTGGCAGAAGTAATTATCTCCCTCTGGAATTATCCAGATCATACTAATTTTTGTCTCATCTGGCCAAAGCTCTAGCGGTTTTGCAGAAGGTGTCAGAAACCCATCGATAAACAAGTTTGTGGGTGGTTTCATGTATATACTGAAAAACCCTCCTTTGATACTGAGAGAAGGGGGCAGAGTAGACTAGGCAGGGCTCTGTCTGTTTCATCTTTCACACTTTACATTCTGGGGACAGATCTATTCTGAGAGAAATTGCTTAGTGTGCTGGTAAAAGAAGGCTGATAACTTTTCCTTTAGCAAATGCCAGAAGCACAGATCACTCAAAGAAGGCTGGTGAGGCAGAGTGGCACAGAAGAGTCTATGCCTAGAGAGGAGCTTCACTGCCAAGATGGAGAAGCTTGTGACGTTCCTGCTGCTGCTGCTGTCTCCTGCTATGGACCGAGTAGATGGTGCGAGGAGGAGCCCTGCAAACAATCCTCTCCCTGCTCTACATGAGTGGCATCAATCTGGGGACATCCTAATTGGTGGTATTGTTTCTCACATCTTTTATGGCTATCATGGAACCACTTTTCAAGAACTCCCATCGTGGCACTTGCTTGAGGCTTCAGAGTAAGCAGTTTTCCCACCCCCGCCCCTGCATCAAGTCGGGTTAGCACCAATCTGCTTCAACTTTCCACCCTAAGAAAGGACCCCAGGGCTCCGGGAAGTGTGGCCAGGGTCTTGTGCTGCAACAAAAATAACCAGTTGCATCTTCACAATGAAGGAAATATCATTCTAAATTAGGTTTTTGTGGCCCGCATTATATGCAAGGGAATGGGCTCCTTATTAGGCAGACTATTGAAAAAGCAGGTATGGAAAACGAATGCAAGGTCAAGGGGCCATGAAATGCAAGTAGCTCTAGGTTGGACGTAAGTTGAAGACAGTTTAACGTTTTCTTATTAACTAGTCTTAGCGCAACATGGGATTCCCTGAAGTATTAGTTAGTTTAGGAGAACTTGTGCAGGGTCTCTGTATTTTCTGTGAATATGTATGAGCTGAACGACTTTGGAAAGAAAAGAAACTGGAGAGGGAGAGAGCCATAAGAGATAAGTGGCGTGTACTATATTTTGAAGAACAAGAAAAGACAGTGGCATGAACTTTCTGAGAACAGAAAGAACATTTGGTTGGATGACAATGCAAAAAGGTCCAAAGAATCTCAAGGCACATTGCAAATAGTAGTGTCCTCATGCCTTAAGAATGTTATTTCTGTAGAAGAGGGAGGTCCATTTTTTATCAGAAAGTTGAATTTTCTTTTTCCTTGACTGAAACCAGTGCAGACCAATACTGTAACGAAATGATCCTGGTGAATTGTTCTATTGTCCTCTAAAAGCACCTTGAACTCTGCCTACAGGATGATTATAAAGTTCTACCAGCACATCCTGGCCTTGGCCTTTGCTGTAAAAGAGATCAACGAGAACCCCCGTATGTTGCCCAATGTCACTCTTGGATTCCACATTTATGAGAACTACTATTATGAGAGGTTGACCTATCAGACCACTCTGGAGCTGCTTTTCAAATCACACCGTTTTGTCCCTAACTACAAATGCCACACCCAGAAAAACCTCCTAGCTGTCATCGGGGGTATTAACCGAGAGAGCTCATTGTATATGGCAAACATCTTGGATCTGTTCAAGATTCCACAGGTGGGATACACGTGTGCGGGACTGGGGATTTTTGGAGCGAGAGAGAGAATTACACATCTAGTTCTATTCTGAACACACTTCTAATGGCCCACAAGGAGGAAGAGAGTGAAGTGGAGAGTACCCCAAAAGAAGCATTTTAGATGGGTGTATCCTATCACCATTTCCCTGAAGTTTCATTGATAGGTTCGGACTGCTTTCTGTTGTTTTGTATTTTTTTTTTTTAATTCTAGTTCTTACACCAATCATGATTCCTTGCTATACCCATTCTACACTTTGATAGTTTTTAGTGGGATAGACAGGCTCATCAAGGGTTGTCAACTCCAGTATGGAATATTCCTGGAGAACTGGGAACAAAGCCTGGTGAAGGAACAGTTTTGGGAGTGGACGGGGATCATCAGTGATGTGCTTCCATAGAGCCCACCCTCTAAAGCTGCCATTTACTCCAGGGGGTATTAAGTTTTGTAGTATGGAGATCATGTGCAATTCCTAGAAATCGACATGCCCACTTGGACATTGGCAAACCTAGTTTCCCCTGTAGTGCTTTTCTCCCTGATGCATGGTACATTTACAACATGTTATTTTGTATTGTACGTAGCTCAGGCAAGAAGCCTTTTCCTGGCTCCTTCTTTTGAATAGGTAGCAGTCTGAAAAAATAATGCAGAAAATTTCTGATGAGGTTTCACTAAAAGGAGAGTCTGACAAGCAATCTGACTGTCCGCCATGTTTATAAACTCCTTTTGTACTTCTTTGATGCATTGTACATTTATACTGTGGGTTGTGCATAACGAAATTCCCAATCTGAATATAGAGATGGAAATTTATTTATTTATTTATTTTTCAGATTTTTATCCCACCCTCCTAACTGAAGCTGGCTCAGGGCAGCTTACATAAAACAAATAATTACATTACAACATAGTTGTAGTTAAAACAATTATAAAAACTAAATAAAGTGCTAGTCATTATTGGTATTCATATGATGGTTGCAGCTAGTATGCAAAGTTCTCAGCTCACAGTCAGCTCTCAGTGTTCATTTTGAGTGTCCTTGAAGGGCTCGCTGTTCTTCTAGGCTGTTGATGGCAATTTCCAGAGTCCAGGGCCCTCTCCCTTTCGACCAACCGATGTTCTTCATTGGTGGTGGCTGCTTCCAAATGCCTGGTGGAAGAGCTCTGTTTTACAGGCCCTGCAGGCAAGCTCCCTCCCCTGAACTCTCTCTCTCTTTCTCTCTCTCTGGCACTTTCCAATATTCAACAATATGCTTTTGTTTTTCTTTGATTCAGCTCATTTCTTAGGCAATGGCATTTCTCCTGTCTTACAAGATGCTTGCAAGGGAGAAGCATGCAGTGCTCCCAGCCAATCACCTTTGCAGACAAGGTGCAGAGAGACACAGTTCTCCTTCCCTCCCTCCTTTGTGGAGGTGGAGCCTTTCTTCTTCTTGCAAGGACAATTTCTGGGGGCAACTTCTGCAGGACCTGTAGAATTTGGGAGTTTTTTTAATGGATGGGCAACATTAGCTCTGCTGCCATTTAATTGTTATGTGGATGTAAAATATTCTCCCCGAAAAAGGTCTCACCTTCCTCACTTTGTGATGGGAATCAAGCAACAGGGCACAATGAAGGATGGCAAATGCAGAGTTATCGGCAGAATGTGTGTTTTTTTTAAGTCAATAACTGAAACAGTAGGAAAATGGAATGAATGAAGACAGAGTTTTGCTTTTTTAAAAAAAATACTGGTGGCTGGGACCATTTTCCCTTGATAGGAATCAGTGGAGAGAGATGTCTCTGTGCCAAGAGAAAATAGTTCAGGGGTCTATGAAACTGCATCCTTTGGATAGAGTCATGTGAAACTGAGGGGGCCTTTAGATTACAGGGCGGACCGTACAAATAGAATAATGACGAGTTTCTTGCTGAATCCACATCCTAAACATCGACTATCACTTAGTTTCATCTTTCCTTTATTAACGGTTATTTTAACTCAGACACTGTAACAGTAGGAAAATCAAATCAATGAAGACAGAGGTTTGCTTTTTTAGAAAAAAATTGGTGGTGAGGGCAATTTTCCTTTGATAGGAATCAATGGAGAGAGTCATGCCTGCATGAAGAGAAAATAGTTCAGGGGTCTGTAATATTGCAATCTTTGGTTAAATTCACTCTAAATGGTGGGGATCTTTACATAACAGGGAGGCGTGTTCAAACAGAATAGTGACTAGATACTTGCCATATCCTAGACTTTGACTCATGCTCAATTTCAGCCTTCATACCAGCAAATATGCCATGAATCCCGAGGCACAACCATAAAGAAATTCTTCCTGGCCCTTTGTTATAATATATGTGTTCATTTCCTCATAGCTCACCTACGGTTCATTTGTCTCAGAGGAGAGTGATGGAAAAGAGTTCTCCTTTTACCGCATGGTGCCAAGTGAAACTCATCACTATACAGGGATTCTTCAGCTGCTTCTCCATTTTGGATGGACATGGGTGGGGCTCCTGGCCATGGATGATCACAGTGGAGAACATTTCTTGCAGATTCTGGAGCCGTTGCTTTCCAGGAATGGAATCTGTTTGGCTTTCAGTGAAAAAATCCTCACAAAAGCACAGTTGATTCGCTTTGATGATATTGCTAATCTAATTCCAGATATATACATATATATCACAGACAGAAAAATCAATACCATTATCCTCTATGGAGATTCAAGGACAATGATAACACTGAACACTTATTTGACGCTAGGAAATCTTATATACAACAATACATGTAGCAAGGTGTGGATTTTAACAGCCCAGATTGGTTTTACCCTAACAGGCTTGCAAAGATTCTGGGATTTTCACTTCTTCCATGGGGCAATCTCTTTCACAATTCACTCACATGAACTTCTGGGTTTCCATACATTTCTTCAAGACCCCAAAGCTTATGGGTCAGATGAAAATGGGTTTCTGAAGTTCTTCTGGGAGCAAGCATTTGACTGTACCTTTATAGACAGCAAGGATTCCCCAGAAATCAATGGTGCTTGTACTGGGGAGGAGAAGCTGGAAAGTCTTCCTAGGGAAGTTTTTGAAATGGACATGAGTGGCCACAGTTATAGCATCTACAATGCTGTCTATGCTGTGGCACATGCTTTGCACACCATGTACTCATCTAGATCCAACCTTAGAAGAAGAAAGAGTGGCAAAAGATCTGAATCTCAAGAAGTGCAACCTTGGCAGGTAATGTCTTCCCTCTATGTTTTTATCCAACATATTCCGATATCCGACATATTCCACCACAAGCAACATGTGAAATTCTCTTGTACACATGGTCTAGAGCCAATATTTTGTGGATTTGTGTTACCTTCGATGTTTGAAGCCCGTAAAAACAGTATAAACGCCTATGACCCGAGTCAGGCCGTTGCTTTGCCCAGGTCAGCCTTGCCTAAATGGCTGGCATCAGCTCTCCAGAGTCTTCTCACATAATCTTCTACTTGCTTCCTGATCCCTGAATTAGAGGCACTGATGAGTACATTGTGAGCAGAAACCCTTTCCTTCTCCCCCATAAAGGCAAGGTGCACATTTTCAGTTGGATCTGGAAGGACGCAAATAACATATATCAGCAAGGAAAAGTGTCTCAAAATCTCTGAATGAGAATTGAAGAATCTAGTTAGATGCATGAACATTTATTTATTTTTTTCTTTAAACCAGCTCCACCCATTTCTTCAAGGCAATCCATTTAACAACTCAGCAGGAGAAAAAATATCCTTTAATAGCCATAGGGAAGTGGAGGAAGGATTTGATATCATGAACATGGTCACATTCCCAAACAAGTCCTTCTTGAGCGTGCCTGTTGGAAGGCTGGATCCCGTAACTCTGGGAGGAAAAGAACTGATCCTTCATGAAGATTTAATTGCCTGGCAAGAAGGTTTTGACCAGGTGTGGATGCTTGGACATTCCAGGAACGAGGGCTATTTTGGGGCAGGAACGCACAGGAACGGAGTTCTGGCTAGCTCCTGAGCTGGCCAAACCCAGCAGGAACTCATTCGCATAATAGGCCACACCCAAATCAGAAACTCATTAGGATTGGCTCCATGAGGGGTGTGTGGCCTAACATGCAAAGGAGTTCCTGCTACAAAAAAAGCCCTGGGTTTTGACAACAAACAAGGTAAACAGAATAAGAAGCAAAAGGTGGATGTGGCTGGATGACCACACTTCTGGTAACATGGGGATGTGGCCTAATATGCTAATAAGCTGTGCTGTCAGGGAGTGTGGCCTAATATGCCAATGAGTGTCTGCTGATGGGTTTGGCCTATTATGCTAATGAGTTCCTGCTGGGCTTTTTCTATAAAAAAAGCCCTTTGAGGAACTACTTATGCTCTGCATTAGAGATTATGGCACCAGAACTTCCTTTGCAGCATAACCTAAACTTTCTCACTCATCAGTGCTTAACACAGAGGGAAACTATCAAGAGTGCTAAATATATCTGTGCCTCATGAACTTAGAAAATAAGTTTGGAAGTTCATGCAAAGCACTGTCAAATATTTCCCATGCACTTTTTAATATTGCATTAGACTTACATAAGAACATAAAAGAAGCCAATGTTGAATCAGGCCAATGGCCCATCTAGTCCAACACTCTGTCACACAGTGGCCAAAATATACCAGGTGCCATCAGGAGGTCCAGCAGTGGGGCCAGGACACTAGAAGCCCTCCCACTGCTGCTCCCTCCAGCACCAAGAATAGAGTGCAGCACCTGCCCCAGACTGAGAGTTCCCATCTATACCCTGTGGCTAATAGCCACTGATGGACTTCTGCTCCATATGTTTATCTAATTCCCTCTTGAAACTGTCCATGCTTGTAGCTACCACCACCTCCTATGGCAGAGAATTCCATGTGTTAATCACTCTTTGGGTGAAGAAGTACTTCCTTTTATCTGTTCTAACCCGACTACTCAGCAATTTCATGGAGTGCCCACGAGTTCTTGCATTGTGAGAAAGGGAGAAAAATACTTCCCTCTCAACCTGCTCAATCCCATTCATAATCTTATAAACCTCGATCATGTCACCCCTCAGCCGTCGTTCTATAAGCTAAAGAGCCCCAAGCGTTTTAACCTTTCTTCATAGGGAAGGTGTTCCAATTAAAATGCAATGGAAAAACCAGGGAAAGACCATGAATATCTTTCTGGATCACATCTGGCAACCCATTGATTCTGCCAGTTTCCCAACATAGAATTCACTGTGTTGAGCAATCCTTTGGAGGAGTCCACAATTTGTTCTTAGACATATAATAGATTGCAAAAATTTCTTAGCAAATCTCTAGGTAGCATCCCAATTCTGCTTGTAGTTTTATATGCACTCTTGTATTTGCAATCGCCCATTATTCCTTCCTTTCTTGGTACAGTACTCTAATAATATGATGCTTTGTTGCTCTGATCTTGAACTTCTTTGATGTTTTCTGAAAGATTCCACCTCTTTCTGAGTGTAACGCACACTGCCGGGCTGGTTCTCAGAAGAAGAAAAAGGAAGGCGAGAAATCCTGTTGTTACGATTGTTCTCTGTGCCCCAGAGGGAAGATCTCAAGTCAGGAGGGTAGGCAAAAACAGTGGAACCCTAATATTTCAGATGATCATTGATCACAATTTGGACCACAGTGAGCTTGAGCGAAGGCACAAGGAACATTTACCATCGTAAAGTGGCCAAACCACTGGCTCCCATGAAAGCATCCTGGAGGCCCCCACCCCTCACTCCTAAGCCTTCCTTATACATTGCAAGCCTCTGACATCCCCTCCTCCCCCAGGGTTTCAAATCTTCAGCCCACAGAGCCCTTCGGCTACTGATGGATCTGGTCTGGCTTTTTGCTCTTGCCCGCCTGAGGAAACAGCTCCCATTCCCATGGTCTTCACCCTCACTTTGGCCACTTTTGTCAAAAGAAAGGAAAAGAAATAACAGCTGCACAGGATCCAACTCCCTTCACACGCAGAGAGACCCACCTGGTCAGCTGGTTGAGGCTTCCGAGGCCTTTGAGTGTTGCAGATGCATTCCCTCTTCAAATCTTTTTCTAAGTCTTCAAGGAGCCCCATGAGCTATATTCAGCAGCCAAAGAGCTAGTGGTATCTTGCAATCTACTGCTTGGAGACCTTTGCTTTATATCAAATGGACTGAGAACATCAGCACAATAGAACTAAATTGGCATCCAAAGAACATTCAGTTTCTCAGAGATTACATAGTATGGGAGAAGTCCTTCATGATATATGTATTAACACTTTGATACTTCTTTTTGCTCTTTTTTCAGATATGGATAACTGTGTTGAGTGTCCAGAAGATGAGTATCCAAGCAAGGACCAAGATCGATGTCTGCCTAAGACACTCAATTTTCTGTCTTATGGAGAACCATTAGGGATAGGTTTGACTTGCACTGCTACGTCTTTTTTCCTGATCACAGCTTTGGTTCTCACAATTTTTTTAAAGCACAAAGATACCCCCATAGTCAAAGCCAACAACAGGGATATCACCTATGCTCTCCTGGTCTCCCTCTTGCTCTGCTTCCTCTGCTCTTTGCTTTTCCTGGGACAGCCAGGCAAGGTGACCTGCTTCCTCCGACAATCTGCTTTTGCCATCATCTTCACGGTGGCTGTTTCTTGTGTGTTGGCCAAAACGGTCACGGTGGTTGTAGCTTTCGTGGCCACCAAACCAGGGTCTAGCATGAGGAAGTGGGTGGGGAAAAGGATGACCAACTTTGTTGTCCTTTCCTGCTCCCTCATTCAAGTGGGTATTTGTCTTGTGTGGTTAGGAACATCTCCTCCCTTCCCAGATTTGGACACACACTCAATGAACGAGGAAATCGTGTTTGAATGTAATGAAGGCTCTGCCATCATGTTCTACATTGTCCTGGGCTACATGGGACTTCTGTCTCTCATCAGCCTGACTGTGGCTTTCTTTGCCAGGAAGTTGCCAGACAGTTTTAACGAAGCCAAGTTCATCACCTTCAGTATGCTGGTGTTTTGCAGTGTCTGGGTATCTTTTTTCCCCACCTACCTGAGCACCAAGGGGAAATCCATGGTGGCAGTGGAGATCTTTTCCATCCTGGCCTCCAGTGCAGGGTTACTGGGTTTTATCTTTTTCCCAAAGTGCTACATTATTCTGCTGAAACCTGAGTTGAACAACAAGGAGCAGCTGATAAGGAGAAAGAAGTAAAGATGCCCACTAATGTGTAATATACATTATTTCTATAGTTAGATATCTGTTCAACAACGGGATATCTATTCAACAGATATCTATTCAATAATGGGAATGACCATGGGGGGGAAATATTAAATTTACAGTCAGGCAGACACTAGGAGAAAACTGGTACAAAATATTTTTCAGATGGTATATAACTCCCAAGGACATTGAGAAAGCATGTAAAAACTACAAAGAGAAATGCTGGAAATGTCAAGACATAGATAGAATCATAGAATCATTGAGTTGGAGGGGACATCCAGGGTCATCTAGTCCAACCCCCTGCATAAGGCAAAAAAATGCACAAATACCTCCACCCACACCACAGTGCCACATGCTGCATGCCCAGAAGGTAGAAAAAAAACCCACCCCTCCAGAATCCGTGGACAAACTGATTTGGAGCAAATTCCTTCCTGACTCCAAAGGGCAAATCAGGATTTCCCTAGGCATGTAGACAAAGGACCATGAGAATTACGCACTGATGCAACCCTTCCTGCCCTCCCTCTCATCATCTGTCTACGTTCACAGAATCAGCATTGCTGTCAGATGGCCACGTAGTCTCTGCTTAGGAACCTGTAAAGAAGGAGAGCCCACCACCTTCCAAGGAAGCCGGTTCCACTGAGGAAGTGATCTAACAGTCATAAAGTTGTTTGTAATGTTTCCCTGAAAACTCTTTTGATTTAATTTCAACCCACTGGATCTGGGCCAATCTCTTGAGGCAACCAGGACCAATGGGTTGAAATTAAATCAGAAGAAACTTCTTTCATACATGGTGAGTCCAATTGGACTCACTGTTTATGCTCCCTTTTATGGGCGCTTTTCAGATGATTTAACGCAGAGTCCTTGACATTGAAACTCAAAGGCTATACAGCTTAGCCAAAAAATCTTGCTCCCCTCTGAATTTGCGATTCCCCTCACGGTAGGCCAAATGTCCCCATAGCTATCTGATATACAAGCACTACAACAGTGCAGAGCCTTTTCTCTAGCAAGATTCAAGGCAATACCATCAGCAATCTTGCATGGGAAATATTATAATATAGTATACTAGGAATAAGGCCCGTTGTGGAAATAAATACAACGGACTCTAGAAAAAGGCTCTGGGAGAGTGCCCCGGCTTTGGGCACTCAGTGACAATTTGCGGTGGCAATCTCAGCAGGGTATAATGACAGAGTCCACCATTTTCTCCAGAGGAACTGATCTTTGCTACCTGAAGAGCAGTAGTAATTTTGAGTGATCTCCAGCCCACCCCCAAGATTGGTAACAGTGGTTACCCAGAAGGGAGTGGCTGGTTTGGAGGGTGGAGTCTATGGCATTGTACCTGTCTGAGATCCCACCCCTCCTCAACACTCACCCTCTCCAGGTTCGACCCCTCAAATCTCCAGGAATTTCCCAACCTGGAGTTGATAACCCTATCTCCCTCCCAGCCAACCATCAACTTACCTTTAGTTTTCCATCTCCTCCCCCCTCCCTCCTAGAGAGCAGTTGTAATTTTGAGTGATCTCCAGCCCCACCTGGAGATTGGCAACAATGGTTCCCCATCAGGGAATGGCTGGATTGGAGGGTGGAGTCTATGGCATCGTACCTGTCTGAGGTGCCACCCCTCCTCAAACCTCACCCTCTCCAGGCTCCATCCCTCAAATCTCCAGGAATTGCCCACCTGGAGTTGGCAACCCGATCAGGACTGGGCCCAATGAATTTTCTCCCAAAGGCCAACATAGGTGTGGAAAGGGTCTTTTACTGACAGAGGAGAAAGTACAGGTGCCAACTTTGATTAGGGAAATACCTGGAGATTTGGGAGGGTGGATCCTGTGGAGGGCAGCATTTGGGGTGTGTGTGGAAGGACTCAGCAGTGTATAATGCCATAGAGTCTACCCTCCAAAGCAACCATTTTATCCCGGGGAACTGATCTCTGTCATCTGGAGGTCAATTGTAACAGTGGGAGATCTCCAGGTCCTACCTGGAGATTGGCAACCCTAGGGGAAAGTCACCCACACAGCAGGGAGTTGAAGAAAATGGTTTGATGGTCACTGGCCCACCTCGTTAGCCAGCCAGCCATGCTGAAGCTAAGCAGGAGAAAGAGCTTTTTTCTATTTATTCTGACAGGAAAGTGGCTGTTGGGGAGGGGGTTATGGGTGGGGGAGGGGGTTATGCTGAAAGTCCTTTGTTTTTTCACTCACAGAACCAAGCTTGGCTGCCTACCAACAGCCACTGAGGGGACAGTCCCTCACAGGAGTCAAGAGAACTGTCTTCCTCAGGAGAGAGAGCTGGCTGCCAGGGGGAGTGGGTGGGGAAGAGGAGCAGAGCCAGCACCCAGCAAATGGCACGCGAGTTCTCTTGAGTGGCGGCTGATGGGCCAATGGCTGAGGGAGGGCATTTTACAGCCAATGGGAGTGCATGGAATCTTACGAAACCGAAAGATAAATATTATAAGGAGAGATATGGCTAGAAGAAGAAGAAGAAGAGACTGGATGTATACCCCGCCCTTCATTACCCAAAGGTGTCTCAGAGCGGCCTACAAACTCCCTTCCCTTCCCCTCCCCACAACAGACACCCAGTGAGGTAGGTGGGGCTGAGAGAGCTCTTGACAGAAACTGCTCTTTTTTCAAGAACAGCTCTTATCAGAACTATGGCTTGTCCAAGGTCATCCAGCCAGGTGCAAGTGGAGGAGTGGGGAATCAAACCCGGTTCTCCCAGATTAGAGTCCGTGCACTTAACCACTACACCAAACTGGCTTTGCCATTGTAACTCTGAATGTATTGAGACAGTTTCATATATCTGTTTGCACTGTCAGTTTTTAAACCCTATTTTAGCCAACATGACGGACCTTCCTGATGCTTTAAAAATGCACCGTCTTTTGAGTGACTCCGCTCCTGAAGCATCAGTGAAGGTAGCCATGGTTTTACAATCAGCTATAAAGCTACAACAGGAAAAACTACCAAAGTGAGAAACACTTTGTAACAAATTGTTTTATGTAATATTATGCGATATTATGTAGTCTGCAAAATGCTTGGTTTTATTTGTATGGTTTTATATGTATATTTCTCTTTTATAGTAATCCCCTTTTAAAGTATTGTTATGACAATAAAGGCTAACTGAACTGAACTGAACATACATGGTGGACTATGGGCAAAAGATATCAAGCAAAAAGCTTCTGGAAAGCTAGAAGCTGAGGGGCAAAATGTGGCCGTGTGAAATTGACACGTACCATTGGGTCAAAAGGGAAGAGCGAGCGCGGAGCAGCGCTTGTGGGAAATCAGCCTAGATATTTGTCCATGTTTAGAAGCAGGGCTATTTTGGAGCTTCCGGGTTACGGAGCAGCACTGCAGATGATTTCTCAGGAGCCTGAAATTGCTGAATCCATGGTTTTAGGGATCCTCATTGTTGAGGTCCACTGACTCTTCAGAGAAGAGTGGTTGCAGGGACTCGATCCTGACCGTGAGCGCAGCGAGGGTTGCAGATCAGCAATGTCCGAGCTGAATCACAGAGAGGCAGCCAAGCTGTTTCACCCGCACAAGAGAGCTTCGAACCGCATCCTAACATCGACAAAGATACAATCTTCAATACTGTGAGTAAATAAATACGCAACAAATAACTAAAATTCTATGATTTACAGCTTTTTACACCCCCTTAAATCTTCCCAACAAGGAAGGACTGAGAAGTGGAATTTCCTTCCCCCTCTTTCCTCTCGTAAGTGGCGGAGATAAGACTGGGAAAGATCTACCTAATAATACTTGGGGGTAAAAGGGATATACTTAACAAACAAAAGGTAAATGCTTAACAAACTTTGTACTGGGAAACTAAAGACAAGTTGCTGGCTTTATTTTCCCGAAGTTAAAGTAAACTTTGCTTCTTGTGTTATAAGGGCTTAAAAATGAAACCGTCTGTTGTTTGGTCTACATTGAAGCCCTTTAGAAGCAGCACAAAAACTGTGTCTGGGAACAGTGCTGCTTGGGAACAATATTGTTTGGGAATAGTAATCAAAACATAGGCGCAAAGATTGCTATTTTTATTGAATATAAATAAAATCCTCTGATGTGAAGGAGAAGATGGATTCCTAAATCAGATGTAATGACATGGACAGCTGAGATGGTTATGATGATTTGCAAGTGATACAATTCTTTAAGGAAGCAAAAGGAAGAACTCACAGAAACAATTCAAAGGGCTGTCCAAACAGCAACCCAAGAAGTATTTCAGAGATTCTTTGATAAGGAGCAAAAGGACTCTGTACTGGAGCAGGAGGATCCACAACAACAACAACAGAAGGGTAGATTTTAAACCGAGAACTGACTTTTACAGCCAAAAGAGAAGACAAGAAATTTCATAAGCCAATTTAACACCATTATTAACAACTTGGCAAACCCTTCTGCTGCGGAAATGCCGATTAAGAAGAAGATTCTCCTCCTAGAAGGTAAACCAGAACTTAAATACAGTTGGAATGAAACAAGGGAACTGCTATTCAAAGAGGAAAGACATCAAAGCAGGCTAATCTTAAAGAAAAAAGTACAAGGGAAGAAGAAAAAGACTAAATATTATAAATAATCTGTTTAATGGGTAATTTTGCCAGTTTTATGAATAATTTTTTTTAATTTCATTTTGGTTTCTATTTAAATCCATGCAAAAAAAATATATAATATAATAAGAAATGTGATCTGCAACTTGGTGACAAACCACTCAGAACACTTTTCCTAGATGTCCCACTAAGGAGCGGAGGTGCCTTATAGTCAGCAATGAGGAAAAAAAGAGAGAGGCCATGTTTATTACCAATGGTGACACTCAAAGCTACCCTGGCAGAAGTAATTATCTCCCTCTGGAATTATCCAGATCATACTAATTTTTGTCTCATCTGGCCAAAGCTCTAGCGGTTTTGCAGAAGGTGTCAGAAACCCATCGATAAACAAGTTTGTGGGTGGTTTCGTGTATATACTGAAAAACCCTCCTTTGATACTGAGAGAAGGGGGCAGAGCAGACTAGGCAGGGCTCTGTCTGTTTCATCTTTCACACTTTACATTCTGGGGACAGATCTGTTCTGAGAGAAATTGCTTAGTGTGCTGGTAAAAGGAGGCTTTTCCTTTAGCAAGTGCCAGAAGCACAGATCACTCAAAGAAGGCTGGTGAGGCAGAGGGGCACAGAAGAGTCTATGCCTAGAGAGGAGCTTCACTGCCAAGATGGAGAAGCTTGTGACCTTCCTGCTGCTGCTGCTGTCTCCTGCTATGGACCGAGTAGATGGTGCCAGGAGGAGCCCTGCAAACAATCCTCTCCCTGCTCTACATGAGTGGCATCAATCTGGGGACATCCTAATTGGTGGTATTGTTTCTCACATCTTTTATGGCTATCATGGAACCACTTTTCAAGAACTCCCATCGTGGCACTTGCTTGAGGCTTCAGAGTAAGCAGTTTTCCCACCCCCACCCCTGCATCAAGTCGGGTTAGCACCAATCTGCTTCAACTTTCCACCCTAAGAAAGGACCCCTGGGCTCCTGGAAGTGTGGCCAGGGTCTTGTGCTGCAACAAAAATAACCAGTTGCATCTTCACAATTAAGGAAGTATCATTCTAAATTAGGTTTTTGTGGCCCGCATGATATGCAAGGGACTGGGCAGACTATTGAGAAAGCAGGTATGGAAAACGAATGCAAGGTCAAGGGGCCATGAAATGCAAGTAGCTCTAGCTTGGATGTAAGTTGAAGACAGTTTAACGTTTTCTTATTAACTAGTCTCAGCACAACATGGGATTCCCTGAATTATTAGTTAGCTTAGGAGAATTTGTGAAGGATCTCTGCATTTTCTGTGAATATGTATGAACGGTACGACTTTGGAAAGAAAAGAAATTGGAGAGGGAGAGGGAGAGAGCCTTAAGAGATAAGTGGTGTGTGCTAGAATTTAAAGAGCAAGAAAAGACAGTGGCATGACCTTTCTGAGGACAGAAAGAACATTTGGTTGGGTGACAATACAAAAAGGTCCAAAGGATCTCAAGGTACATTGCAAATAGTAGTGTCCTCATGCCTTAAGAATGTTATTTCTGTAAAAGAGGGAGGTCCATTTTTTATCAGAAGGTTGAATTTTCTTTTTCCTTGACTGAAACCAGTGTAGACCAATACTGTAACGAAATGATCCTGGTGAATTGTTGTATTGTCCTCTAAAAGCACCTTGAACTCTGCCTACAGGATGATTATGAAGTTCTACCAGCACATCCTGGCCTTGGCCTTTGCTGTAAAAGAGATCAACGAGAACCCCAGTATCTTGCCCAATGTCACTCTTGGATTCCACATTTATGAGAACTATTACGATGAGAGGTTGACCTATCAGACCACTCTGGAGCTGCTTTTCAAATCACACCATTTTGTCCCTAACTACAAATGCCACACCCAGAAAAACCTCCTAGCTGTCATCGGGGGTATTAACCGAGAGAGCTCATTGTATATGGCAAACATCTTGGATCTGTTCAAGATTCCACAGGTGGGATACACGTGTGCGGGACTGGGGATTTTTGGAGCGAGAGAGAGAATTACACATGTAGTTCTATTCTGAGCACACTTCTAATGGTGCACAAGGAGGAAGAGAGTGAAGTGAAGAGTACCCCAAAAGAAGCATTTTAGATGGGTGTGTCCTATCACCATTTCCCAGAAGTTTCACTGATAGGTTCGGACTGTTTTCTGTTGTTTTGTATTTTTTTTTTTTAATTCTAGTTCTTACACCAATCATGATTCCTTGCTATACCCATTCTACACTTTGATAGTTTTTAGTGGGATAGACAGGCTCATCTAGGGTTGTCAACTCCAGTATGGAATATTCCTGGAGAACTGGGAACAAAGCCTGGTGAAGGAACAGTTTTGGGAGTGGACGGGGATCATCAGGGATGTGCTTCCATAGAGCCCACCCTCTAAAGCTGCCATTTATTCCAGGGGGTATTAAGTTTTGTAGTATGGAGATCATGTGCAATTCCTAGAAATCGACATGCCCACTTGGACATTGGCAAACCCAGTTTCCCCCGTAGTGCTTTTCTCTCTGATGCATGGTACATTTACAACATGTTATTTTGTATGGTACGTAGCACAGGCAAGAAACCTTTTTCTGGCTCCTTCTTTTGAATAGGTAGCAGTCTGAAAAAACAATGCAGAAAATTTCTGATGAGGTCTCACTAAAAGGAGAGTCTGACAAGCAATCTGTCTGTCCGCCTTGTTTATAAACTCCTTTTGTACTTCTTTGATGCATTGTACATTTATATTGTGGGTTGTGCATAACGAAATTCCCAGTCTGAATATAGAGATGGAAATTTATTTATTTTTCAGATTTTTATCCCACCCTCCCGACCAAAGCTGGCTCAGGGCAGCTTACATAAAACAAATAATTACATTACAACATAGTTGTAGTTAAAACAATTATAAAAACTAAATAAAGTGCTAGTAATTATTGGTATTCATATGATGGTAGCAGCCAGTATGCAAAGTTCTCAGCTCACAGTCAGCTCTCAGTGCTCATTTTGAGTGTCCTTGAAGGGCTCGCTGTTCTTTTAGGCTGTTAATGGCAATTTCCAGAGTCCAGGGCCCTCTCCCTTTCGACCAACTGATGTTCTTCATTGGTGGTGGCTGCTTCCAAATGCCTGGTGGAAGAGCTCTGTTTTACAGGCCCTGCGGGCAAACTCCCTCCCCTGAACTCTCTCTCTCTTTCTCTCTCTCTCTGGTACTTCTCAATATTCAAGAATATGCTTTTGTTTTTCTTTGATTCAGCTCATTTCTTAGGCAATGGCATTTCTCCTGTCTTACAAGATGCTTGCAAGGGAGAAGCATGCAGTGCTCCCAGCCAATCACCTTTGCAGACAAGGTGCAGAGAGACACAGTTCTCCTTCCCTCCCTCCTTTGTGGAGGTGGAGCCCTTCTTCTTCTTGCAAGGACAACTGCTGGGGGCAACTTCTGCAGGACCTGTAGAATCAGACCCTATGGCCCAGTTCTCTTGAAATTTGGGAGTTTTTTTAATGGATGGGCAACATTAGCTCTGCTGCCATTTCATTGTCATGTAAAATATTCTGCCACCCTCCCCGAAAAAGGTCTCACCTTCCTCACTTTGTGATGGGAATCAAGCAACAGGGCACAATGAAGGATGGCAAATGCAGAATTATCCACAGAGTGGTTTTTTTTAACCCAGTCAGTGTAACAGTAGGAAAATCGAATGAATGAAGACAGAGGTTTGCTTTTTTAAAAAAAAATGGTGGTGAGGGCCATTTTCCCTTGATAGGAATCAGTGGAGACAGATGTGCCTGCACGAAGAGAAAATAGTTCAGGGGTCTGTAAAATTGCAATCATTGGTTAAATTCACTCTAAACGGTGGGGATCTTTAGATAACAGGGAGGAGTGTTCAAATAGAATAGTGACTAGATACTTGCCACATTCTTGACTTTGACTCTTACTCAATTTCAGCCTTCAGACCAGCAAATGTGCCATGAATCCTGAGGCGCATAACCATAAAGAAATTTTTCCTGGCCCTTTGCTATAATATATGTGTTCATTTCCTCATAGCTTACCTATGGTTCATTTGCCTCAGAGGAGAGTGACAGAAAAGAGTTCTCCTTTTACCGCATGGTGCCAAGTGAAGCTCATCACTATGTGGGGATTCTTCAGCTGTTTCTCCATTTTGGATGGACATGGGTGGGGCTCCTGGCCATGGATGATCACAGTGGAGAACATTTCTTGCAGATTCTGGAGCCGTTGCTCTCCAGAAATGGAATCTGTTTGGCCTTCAGTGAAAAAATCCCCACAAAAGCACAGTTGGTTCACGTTGTTGATTCTGCTAATCTATTTCCAGATATATACATATATATCAAAGACAGAAAAATCAGTACCATTATCCTCTATGGAGATTCAAGGACAATGATAACAATGAACACTTATTTAACGCTAGGAAATCTTATATACAACAATACATGTAGCAAGGTGTGGATCTTAACAGCCCAGATTGGTTTTACCCTAACAGGCTTGCAAAGATTCTGGGATTTTCACTTCTTCCATGGAGCAATCTCTTTCACAATTCACTCACATGAACTTCTGGGTTTCCATACATTTCTTCAAGACCCCAAAGCTTATGGGTCAGATGAAAATGGGTTTCTGAAGTTCTTCTGGGAGCAAGCATTTGACTGTACCTTTATAGACAGCAAGGATTCCCCAGAAATCAATGGTGCCTGTACTGGGGAGGAGAAGCTGGAAAGTCTTCCAAGGGAAGTTTTTGAAATGGACATGAGTGGCCACAGTTATAGCATCTACAATGCTGTCTATGCTGTGGCACATGCTTTGCACACCATGTACTCATCTAGATCCAACCTTAGAAGAAGAAAGAGTGGCAAAAGATCTGAATCTCAAGAAGTGCAACCTTGGCAGGTAATGTCTTCCCTCTATGTTTTTATCCAACATATTCCGATATCCGACATATTCCACCACAAGCAACATGTGAAATTCTCTTGTACACATGGTCTAGAGCCAATATTTTGTGGATTTGTGTTACCTTCGATGTTTGAAGCCCATAAAAACAGTATAAACGCCTATGACCCGAGTCAGGCCGTTGCTTTGCCCAGGTCAGCCTTGCCTTAATGGCTGGCATCAGCTCTCCAGAGTCTTCTCACATAATCTTCTACTTGCTACCTGATCCCTTAATTAGAGGCACTGATGAGTACATTGTGAGCAGAAACCCTTTCCTTCTCCCCCAAAAAGGCAAGGTGCACATTTTCAGTTGGATCTGGAAGGACGCAAATAACATATATCAGCAAGGAAAAGTGTCTCAAAATCTCTGAATGAGAATTGAAGAATCCAGTTAGATGCATGAACATTTATTTATTTTTTTTCTTCAAACCAGCTCCACCCATTTCTTCAAGGCAATCCATTTAACAACTCAGCAGGAGAAAAAATATCCTTTAATAGCCATAGGGAAGTGGAGGAAGGATTTGATATCATGAACATGGTCACATTCCCAAACAACTCCTTCTTGAGCGTGCCTGTTGGAAGGCTGGATCCCGTAACTCTGGGAGGAAAAGAACTGATCCTTCATGAAGATTTAATTGCCTGGCAAGAAGGTTTTGACCAGGTGTGGATGCTTGGACATTCTAGGAACCAGGGCTATATTTGGACAGGAACGCACAGGAACAGAGTTCCGGCTGCCTCCCGAGTTGCCCCCACCCCACAGGAACTCATTCGCATAATAGGCCACACCCAAGAGCAGAAACTCATTAGGATTGGCTACGTTAGGGGTGTGTGGCCTAACATGCAAAGGAGTTCCTGCTACAAAAAAAGTCCTGGGTTTTGACAACAAACAAGGTAAACAGAATAAGCAGCAAAAGGTGGATGTGGCTGGATGACCACACTTCTGGTAACATGGGGATGTGGCCTAATATACTAATAAGCTGTGCTGTCAGGGAGTGTGGCCTAATATGCCAATGAGTTTCTGCTGATGGGTGTGGCCTATTATGCTAATGAGTTCCTGCTGGGCTTTTTCTATAAAAAAAGCCCTTTGAGGAACTACTTATTCTCTGCATTAGAGATTATGGCACCAGAACTTCCTTTGCAGCATAACCTAAACTTTCTCACTCATCAGTGCTTAACACAGAGGGAAACTAACAAGAGTGCTAAATATATCTGTGCCTCATGAACTTAGAAAATAATTTTAGAAGTTCATGCAAAGCACTGTCAAATATTTCCCATGCACTTTTTTATATTGCATTAGACTTACATAAGAACATAAAAGAAGCCAATGTTGAATCAGGCCAATGGCCCATCTAGTCCAACACTCTGTCACACAGTGGTCAAAATATACCAGTTGCCATCAGGAGGTCCAGCAGTGGGGCCAGGACACTAGAAGCCCTCCCACTGCTGCTCCCTCCAGCACCAAGAATAGAGTGCAGCACCTGCCCCAGACTGAGAGTTCCCATCTATACCCTGTGGCTAATAGCCACTGATGGACTTCTGCTCCATATGTTTATCTAATTCCCTCTTGAAACTGTCCATGCTTGTAGCTGCCACCACCTCCTGTGGCAGAGAATTCCATGTGTTAATCACTCTTTGGGTGAAGAAGTACTTCCTTTTATCTGTTCTAACCCGACTACTCAGCAATTTCATGGAGTGCCCACGAGTTCTTGCATTGTGAGAAAGGGAGAAAAATACTTCCCTCTCAACCTGCTCAATCCCATTCATAATCTTATAAACCTCAATCATGTCACCTCTCAGGCGTCATTCTCCAAGCTAAAGAGCCCCAAGCATTTTAACCTTTCTTCGTAGGGAAGGTGTTCCAATTAAAATGCAATGGAAAAACCAGGGAAAGACTAAGAATATCTTTCTGGATCACATCTGGCAACCCATTGACTTTGCCAGTTTCCCATCAGAGAAGTCACTGTGTTGAGTAATCCTTTGGAGGAGTACACAATTTGTTCTTAGACATATAATAGATTGCAAAAATTTCTTAGCAAATCTCTAGGTAGCATCCCAATACTGCTTGTACTTTTCTATGCACTCCTGTATTTGCAATCGCCCATGATTCCTTCCTTTCCTGGTACAGTACTCTAATAATATGATGCTTCGTTGCTCCGATATTGAACTTCTTTGATGTTTTCTGAAAGATTCCACCTCTTTCTGAGTGTAACGCACACTGCCGGGCTGGTTCTCAGAAGAAGAAAAAGGAAGGCGAGAAATCCTGTTGTTACGATTGTTCTCTGTGCCCCAGAGGGAAGATCTCAAGTCAGGAGGGTAGGCAAAAACAGTGGAACCCTAATATTTCAGATGATCATTGATCACAATTTGGACCACAGTGAGCTTGAGCGAAGGCACAAGGAACATTTACCATCGTAAAGTGGCCAAACCACTGGCTCCCATGAAAGCATCCTGGAGGTCCCCACCCCTCACTCCTAAGCCTTCCTTATGCATTGCAAGCCTCTGACATCCCCTCCTCCCCCACGGGTTTCAAATCTTCAGCCCACAGAGCCCTTCGGCTACTGATGGATCTGGTCTGGCTTCTTGCTCTTGCCCACCTGAGGAAACAGTTCCCATTCCCATGGTCTTCACCCTCACTTTGGCCACTTTTGTCAAAGAAAAGGAAAAGAAATAACAGCTGCACAGGATCCAACTCCCTTCACACGCAGAGAGACCCACCTGGTCAGCTGGTTGAGGCTTCCGAGGCCTTTGAGTGTTGCAGATGCATTCCCTCTTCAAATCTTTTTCTAAGTCTTCAAGGAGCCCCATGAGCTATATTCAGCAGCCAAAGAGCTCATGGTACCTTGCAATCCTACTGGTTGGAGACCTTTGCTTTATATCAAATGGACTGAGAACATCAGCATAATAGAACTAAATTGGCATCCAAAGAACATTCAGTTTCTCAGAGATTACATAGTATGGGAGAAGTCCTTCGTGATATATGTATTAACACTTTGATACTTCTTTTTGCTCTTTTTTCAGATATGGATAACTGTGTTGAGTGTCCAGAAGATGAGTATCCAAGCAAGGACCAAGATCGATGTCTGCCTAAGACACTCAATTTTCTGTCTTATGGAGAACCTTTAGGGATAGGTTTGACTTGCACTGCTACGTCTTTTTTCCTGATCACAGCTTTGATTCTCACAACTTTTCTAAAGCACAAAGATACCCCCATAGTCAAGGCCAACAACAGAGATATAACCTATGCTCTCCTCGTCTCCCTCTTGCTCTGCTTCCTGTGCTCTTTGCTTTTCCTGGGACAGCCAAGCAAGGTGACCTGCTTCTTCCAACAATCTGCTTTTGCCCTCATCTTCACCGTGGTTGTCTCTTGTGTGCTGGCCAAAACAGTCACGGTAGTTGTAGCTTTTGTGGCCACCAAACCAGGGTCCAGCATGAGGAAGTGGGTAGGGAAAAGAATGACCAACTTTGTTGTCCTTTCCTGCTCCCTCATTCAAGCGGGTATTTGCCTTGTGTGGCTTGGAACTTCTCCTCCCTTCCCAGATATGGACACACACTCAATGAATGAGGAAATTGTGTTTGGATGTAATGAAGGCTCTGCCATCATGTTCTACATTGTCCTGGGCTACATGGGACTTCTGTCTCTCATCAGCCTGACTGTGGCTTTCTTTGCCAGGAAGTTGCCAGACAGTTTTAACGAAGCCAAGTTCATCACCTTCAGTATGCTGGTGTTTTGCAGTGTCTGGGTGTCTTTTTTCCCCACCTACCTGAGCACCAAGGGGAAATCCATGGTAGCAGTGGAGATCTTTTCCATCCTGGCCTCCAGTGCAGGGTTACTGGGTTTTATCTTTTTCCCAAAGTGCTACATTATTCTGCTGAAACCTGAGTTGAACAACAAGGAGCAGCTGATAATGAGAAAGAAGTAAAGGCTCCCACTGTTGTGTAGTATATATTATTTGTATAGTTAGTAAACACGGTAGAAACCAGCCTTATGGCTATGGATAGCTTGGGGTACCTATATGGCTATGCTATACCCAAAGCGAACAAACATTTCACCTAGATCAAGATGGGTTGGCTGTGTTAGTCTTTGTGTAGCGGTAGGAAGGAGCAAGAGTCCAGTAGCCCCTTAAAGAGTAAAAAAAAAATTGGCAGGGTATGAGTTGTTGTGAGTCACTGCTCACTTCCTTAGATACAGCTAGAATGGGAGTCTATCTGCTCCAGTTATTGGAAAGTGGAGTGCCTTTAGATGCCGAATGACATTAGCCGGCCAATGACAATAGCAGGTGAATGACCACAGCAGGCGTGATTAGATTAGGTGTGAAATACACTTCAGACCGTCACCAGATTCTTTAATCTCACATTTTAAAAAATGATGCTTATAGCGCATCCTGGTTGACATATCTTGAGAAGAAAATCAGTCAAATTGGCTTTTCCTTGGAGTATTTCTATTCACTGGATGACGTCTCTATTTTCCAGATTATTAAACGGAGACTGCTTGGCCTTGAACGCCAAATCTTACATCCTGCACAATTTCGCATATTTTCTCAGGCTCAGTTGAATCTCCCAATTCAGTATGGCCAGATGGCCCGCTATCTTCACGACTGAGTCCGGCCTTTGCACTGTAGAGCCTTTACACTATCCTGACTAAATGTGTTCCCTTCAAAAGAGCTCTCAGGTTGGTTTAATAAAATTCCCCTTCATGAAAGGTTATGTTCTTGTCCTTTAAAATCCATGGACTCAATATATCCTATTATTTTTGACTGCCAATTTCACTCAGTCTTACGCAAAGAATTGTTGTCATCTTTATTTCCTCCTAATTATAGTTCTAATAAGGAAAAAGCTATTCAATATCTACTAAAGGATGCTAATCCGAATATAGTGGCCAGGTTTCTTGCTGACGTAATCAAAGTTAGATCTATTCTAGTAAAGGATTGACTCATATTGTTTATTATGTTTATATATCCATACCGTGTTATTGTACATCTATGTATCTTACTGCTATGCCATTAAAGGTATTTGACTCTGACTTTGATTAGGTGTGATATGCAGAAGGGTAGTAGGCTTGGAGAAATCAGGATTGGTAATGAGACAGGAAACCTAGGTCTCGATTAAATCCAGCTTCATGCATTGTCTTCTGCTTCTTTATCAATTGCAATTCAGCAGTCTCTCTTTCTAATCTCCCTTCAAAATCCCTTTCTAAGAACTGCTGTTCTTAGGTCAGCAACTGAATGTCCTCAAAGGTTAAAATGCTCTCCCTCTAATCAGAGAGGGACTGTTGAGAATATGGTTTACATGCTGGACTTTATCGAGCCCCTCAAACCCTTTGCTTATGTCCCCAATAGAACCTCATTATGATAAGAACATGAGAAATAAAAAAAATGATCTTTTAACATATGGGAAGATGTCAAACACTCAGGGAAAAATCATGTCCTGGCAGGAAATTAAGGATGAAGGTGTAAACGCTGAATGGTTATATTATCAATTAGTCTCAAGACTAAAGGTGATCAGGGGTACTGAACATGGACTTCTAAGAGATGTGACTGAATTTGAGCAGCTGATTACAAAACAAAAAGAGCGTTTACTACAATGAATATATAAGATTTCACAGCAGCTAGAAACAAAAGATGAACAAGTGAAAAAATGCATAATAAAGTGGATGCAAAACCTTAAAGAACCGGTATCCATGCAACAATGGGAATGACTCTGAGGAAAAGATATCAAATTTACAGTCGGCCAGACACAAAGTGAATACTGGTACAAATATTTTTTCAGATGGTATATAACTCCAAAGGATGTTGAGAAAGCAGATAAAACTACAAGGGAAAATGATGCATATGTCAAGACAGAGGGCGGGAGGATGGGGGGATATAAATTAAATGAATGCATAAATAAAATAAATAGAATCATAGTGTTGGAGAGGACCTCCAGGGTCATCTAGTCCAACCCCCTGCAAAAGGCAAGAAATTGACAAATACCTCTCACCCATACTCTCACTGACCCATGTCCAGAAGATGGCAAAAAAAAAAAAACCCTTCAGAATCCCTGGCCAAACTGACCTGGAGAACATTCCTTCCTGAACCCAAAGTGGCAATCAGGATGACAACTAAGCATTGATGCAACCACACCTGCCCTCCCTCTCATAATCTGTCTAGGTTCACAGAATCAGCATTTGCTGTCAGATGGCCACCTAGCCTCACCTTCAGAAACTCTAAAGAAGGAGAACCCACCACCTCCCTAGGAAGTCTGTTCCACTGAGGAAATGCACTCTAACTGTCAGGAAGTTCTTCCTAACGTTTAGCTGAAAAGTTTTGATTTCATTTCAACCCATTGGTTCTGGTCCAATCTCCTGCAACAGCCAGGACCAACAGGTTGAAATTAAATCAAAAGAGCCTCCTTTCATATGTGGTGGACTTGTACAAATCAAAAAGATTCTGGAAGGAAATACTCCAAAAATGCAGAATATATTAAGGTTTAAATTTCCAGTGAAATCCAAGAACATGCTATTAGATTTTCTGCCTAACAAATCACCAAAAGTTTTAGAAAAAAATGTATTAAAATACTTAGTGACGGGAGCTAGAACTATTTACACAGCGAAATGCAAACTAGACATTTGTCCATATTTAGAAGAATGGGAAAATAATCTTGCCAAAGATGCAGTAATGGCAAGATTAACAACCTATTTAAGAAACAGATCTATTAGGAAATCTGAGGAAAGATGGGGTGAGTATTACATGTATTATCCTATCAGGAGACAAACTTAAAGTGAGGAAATATCATATACAAATGTATGGAAATGAAATTGAAGTAGAATTAATATGTAGTCCAAATGTAATATCCCGAATACAAATGGATTCTCTATATGAGATATAGAACAGACTTTCTTTTATACCATCATGTACTACTTATGGATTAAAGATTATAATAAATATGTAGAAGTGGAGGAAATTTGTTGTATTGAATACATAGTAATGATGAAGCCAAAATTAAGTACATAAGAACATAAGAGAAGCCAATGTTGAATCAGGCCAATGGCCCATCTAGTCCAACACTCTGTCACACAGCGGCCAAAAAATACCAGGTGCCATCAGGAGGTCCAGCAGTGGGGCCAGGACACTAGAAGCCCTCCCACTGCTGCCCCCTCCAGCACCAAGAATAGAGTGCATCACCTGCCCCAGACTGAGAGTTCCCATCTATACCCTGTGGCTAATAGGCACTGATAGACTTCTGCTCCATATGTTTATCTAATTCCCTCTTGAAACGGTAGCTTCAAGGTGTAGCTGCCACCACCTCCTGTGGCAGTGAATTCCATACGTTAATCACTCTTTGGGTGAAGGAGGACTTCCTTTTATCTGCTCTAAGCCGACTGCTCAGCAATTTCATGGAGTGCCCACGAGTTCTTGTATTGTGAGAAAGGGAGAAAAGTACTTCTTTCTCAACCTGCTCAATCCCATTCATAATCTTATAAACCTCAATCATGTTACCCCTCAGCCGTCGTTTCTCCAAGCTAAAGAGCCCCAAGCATTTTAACCTTTCTTCATAGGGAAGGTGTTCCAACCCTTTTATCATTCTAGTTGCCCTTCTCTGCACTTTTTCCAATGCTATAATATCCTTTTTGAGATGTGGTGACCAGAACTGTACACAGTATTCCAATTGAGGTCGCACCAATGATTTATACAGGGGCATTATGATACTGGCTGATTTGTTTTCAATTCCCTTCCTAATAATCCCCAGCATAGCATTGGCCTTCTTTATTGCAGTTACACATTGTCTAGACATTTTCATTGAGTTATCTACTACGACTCCAAGATCTCTCTCTTGGTCAGTCTCTGCCAGTTCAGACCCCATCAACATGTATTTATATTTAGGATTTTTGGCTCCAATGTGCATCACTTTGCACTTGGCCACGTTGAACTCCATTTGCCACGTTGACGCCCACTCACCCATCCTCGACAGATCCCTTTGGAGTGCCTCACAATCCTCCCTGGTTTTCACCACCCTGAACAACTTTGCATCATCTGCAAATTTAGCCACTTCATTGTTGTAGTCAAAATTGATTAGTTCTGAAGTTTGAAAATTAAAACTTATTGATGAATACAATTGTCCCCCAACAGAAAAAAGAACTATAATATTTTATAGATGATACCTTAAAAATTATAATGAAGGTGATGAAAGTGACAATATTGCCCTATACATTATGTACTTCATTATTGTCTTTGACAAACGTAATTATTTTGTATAACCCTTCTTGTCCCTATTCTTTTCTTTACCCTGACTGTTCTTCTAAAATAAAACTGAGAAAACACCACTTGGGACCTGGTAACAAAATACTCCAGTTTAAAGGGGGGGTTGAGCCATAAAGCAATGGCTGGGGATGGGAGGCAGATGTTGACTGTGTGATTGTGCATATAAAATCCATTGCTGAACAGTCATGACACCAGATTAGATGGTGCGTCTGAACGCACCCATAGATGTTGTGGTTTCTAATGTCAGACTTATGTCAATTAATTCTTTGTCAAAGGATTGGCCTGTTTGTCCAGTGTAAAAAGTGGAAGGGCATGGCTGACATGTCGTGGCATAAACCACATTAGAGGAGGAACAGGAGTATGAATCGGAATATTTTGGAAGATGAGATCTCTCAGCTGAAGGGAGGGGAAAGCACCAGCCTGGACGTATGAAAAAGAGCACAGTTGTAACTGAGAGCAGAGGAAACAATTTTTTAAAAAAGTCTGATTCAATTCCAGAGGAAAAATTAACAAGCCTTTTTTTTAGTTTGCTACGTGATTACAGCTTCAAGGCACCGGCCCACATCCTTCCTAGCCGCTTCTGGAGGCTTAGAGACGAAGACAAAGACATGCTGTAAATATTAAACCTTAAATGTTCACTTTTCTGAAGATCTAATCTACGCTCATGCAAAAATGTTCTATATCATAAGAAATCTGACCCACAAATCTGACAAACCATTCAAACCATTTCTATTTGATGTCCCACTAAGGAGCACAGGTGCTCCATGGTCAGCAAACAAAAAGAGGCCATGTTTGCTACTAATGGTGCCACTCAAAGCCACCCTGGCCGCGGTAATTATCACCCCCTGGAATTATCCAGATCATTGTAATTTTTTCCTCCGCTGGCCAAAGCTCTAGCGGTTTTGCAGAAGGTGTCAGAAACCCATCGATACACAAGTTTGCAAGGCATTTCATGTATATACCGAGGAACCCTCCTTTGACACTGAGAGCAGGGGGAAAGGACCAGGCGGGGTTCTGTCTGTTTCATCTTCCACACTTTACTTTCTGGGGACAGATCTATTCTGAGAGAAATTGCTTAGTGTGCTGGAATCGAAGGCGTGCATTGGTAACCAAGTCAGTACAACAAAAGAAGGCTGATACTTTTCCTTTAGCAAGTGCCAGAAGCACAGATCACTCAAAGAAGCCTGGGGAGGCAGAGTGGCAGAGAAGAACAGTCAGGAGAATACAAACAGGTTCTCTATATGAGATATAGAACAGACTTTCTTTTATACCATGATGTACTACTTATGGATTAAAGATTATAATAAATATGTAGAAATGGAGGAAATTTGTCGTATTGAATACGTAGTAATGATGAAGCCAGTGTTGTAGCCAAAATTGATTAGTTCTGAAGTTTGAAATTTAAAACTTGTTGATGAATACAATTGTCCCCCAACAGAAAAAAGACTATAATATTTTATGGATGATACCTTAAAAATTATAATGAAGGTGATGAAATTGACAATATTGTCCTATACATTATGTACATCATGATTGTCTTTGACAAACATAATTATTTTGCATAACCCTTCTCGCCCCTATTCTTTTCTTTACCCTGACTGTTCTTCTAAAATAAAACTTTTTTAAAAAAAATGTCCCCCCCATTGATTTATTAAGAACTAGCCTGATACCCGTGCTTCACTACAGCGTTTAAATTCCATAAATCCAGTTATAATACTGATGATGTGAAGTCTGAAATGTAACATTTGTTGTAGGAATTCTAATGGAGAAGATTGTAGTGAAAAAAATGAAGTGAGACATGCGTACTTTTTTTCCTCTACTGAAGGACCTCTCTGTAGATCACATTGGTGGTTCTGCCCTCAAGTGCTAGGATCACCAGGCTGTTTGGTGAGCTCACTCTGGGGCAGGCAACATAGAACTGTCCATTTAAGAAGCAGGCATCTGTTATATCAACTCCTGCCACTTCCACGAAAGTGATGACCTTTCTACTTGTGTTCCTGGATTGTTTTGCTCATACGGAGACAGTGTTGTTCTGAGCACCTCAGGGTGATCTCGCTGGTACTTGGCCAGCGCAGCTCACTTCTCCACAGAAGTACTATGTGCAAATGTCTTTGCCGCATGCCTAAGTTGCTTTCTCCTTGCAGTGTTGGCATATCTGGCTCAATGTTTGCCAGGAGCTTTCTTGGGGGCAGTAAGAGGTGAGAGATTGAAGGGGAGTTGGTGTGAGGGAGTGGTGATGCGAGGGACATTTCTTCAGGGGGTTGGCCTCGGCATTGCTTTTATAGTGAGGGGACTTTCTTTTATATATATATAGGGTATGGTCAGATGGCATGGTGACCGTGGTTTAAATTGGTCCCATCCCAATGTGATTTTTTTTAAAAAAATCACCTCCTTATCCCGGCTCACCGTGCAGTCGCATCGCTCCCTGCTGTCTACACTACTGATGCGCAGAAGCGTGTGTCAGTGGGTTTTTATTTTTTTTCTCAGTTTGCACGTGCGCATAAGCAGTCATCCATAGAACTGAAATCTTTGTGCATGCACAGAACAACTGGTTTCCCGCCAAAAGCATGCCCTGAGGTGTTTCCAACTGCTGTAAGAGAACATTTCCCTTTAAACTTTTGACCTGAAACTGGCGTCCGTGAGATCGCGAACTCGTCTAAATGCTAAAACGAGTCACCATTTAGACTTTGGTTTTATTAAAGCGGGAGCAGAGTGGAACAGAGCCTATGCGCATACTGCCGATCCTAAAAAAAAAAGGTGGGCTAAAAGTGGAAGCCTCGGGCTACTGTGGCAGCTTCCAAGTGGGGAGAAGATTTAAACCACTGGAAGTGGCTTGACACCAGAGAAGCAATCACACAGCGGGGAAATCTGGCTTTAAACAGGAGAACTGAGAAAACACCACTTGGGACCTGGTAACAAAATACTCCAGTTTAAAGGGGTTTTTGAGCCGGAAAGCAATGGCTGGGGATGGGAGGCAGATGTTGACTGTGTGATAGTGCATATAAAGTCCATTACTGAACAGTCACGACACCAGATCAGATGGCACGTCTGAACACACCCATAGATGTTGTGGTTTCTAATGTCAGACTTATGTCAATTAATTCTTTGTCGAATTGTTTGTCCAATGTACAAAGTGGAAGGGCATGGCTGACATGTCGTGGCATAAACCACATTAGAGGAGGAACAGGAGTATGAATCGGAATATTTTGGAAGATGAGATCTCTCAGCTGAAGGGAGGGGAAAGCGCCAGCCTGGTTGTATGAAAAAGAGCAACAGCTGTAACTGAGAGCAGAGGAAATAATGATTTTTTTAAAAAGTCTGATTCAATTGCAGAGGAAAAATTAATAAGCCTTTTTTTTTAGTTTACTACGTGATTACAGCTTCAAGACACCGGCCCACGTCCTTCCTAGCCACATCTGGAGGCTTAGAGACTGAGAAAGAAGACAAAGACGTGCTGTAAATATTCAACCTTAAATGTTCAATTTTCTGAAGATCTAATCTACACTCATGCAAAAAATTTTCTATAACATAAGAAATCTGACCCACAATCTTGGTGACAAACCATTCAAACCATTTCCATTTGATGTCCCACTAAGGAGCACAGGTGCTCCATGGTCAGCAAAGAAAAAGAGGCCATGTTTGCTACTAATGGTGCCACTCAAAGCCACCCTGGAAGAGGTAATTATCTCCCTCTGGAATTATCCCAATCATTGTAATTTTTTCCTCCGCTGGCCAAAGCTCTAGCGGTTTTGCAGAAGGCGACAGAAACCCATCGATACACAAGTTTGCAAGACATTTCATGTATATACCGAGGAACCCTCCTTTGACACTGAGAGCAGGGGGAAAGGACCAGGCGGGGTTCTGTCTGTTTCATCTTCCACACTTTACATTCTGGGGACAGATCTATTCTGAGAGAAATTGCTTAGTGTGCTGGGATCGAAGGCGTGCATTGGTAACCAAGTCAGTACAACAAAAGAAGGCTGATACCTTTCCTTTAGCAAGTGCCAGAAGCACAGATCACTCAAAGAAGGCTGGGGATGCAGAGTGGCAGAGAAGAGTCTGTGCCTAGAGAGGAGCTTCACTGCCAAGATGGTGAAACTCTTGACGCTCCTCCTGCTGCTCTCTCCAGCGATGTATCAACTAGATGGTGCCACGAGGAGCCCTGCAAACAATCCTCTCCCTGCTCTACATGAGTGGCATCAGTCTGGGGACATCCTAATTGGCGGGATAGTTTCTCACATCTTTTATGATTATTATGCGACGACTTTTCGAGAACTTCCTTTGTGGCACTTGCTTGAGGCTTCAGAGTAAGCAGTTTTCCCACCTCCACTGCTGCATCAAGTCAGCTTGGCACAGATCGGCTAGGGGTTTCCACCCTCAGAGAGGACCCCCGGGCTTCCAGAACTGTAGCCATGTTCTTGGGCTGCAACAAAAATAACCAGTTGCATCTTCACAGTGAAGGAACTGTCATCCTAAATTAGGTTGTTGTGGGCCCTCTTTATATGCAAGGGACTGGGCTCCTTTCTAGGCAGTCTATTGAGGAAAGAAGTAGGGAAAATGAACGAAAGGGCAAGGGGACATGAAACGCAGGAAGTACTGGGTTGGATGTAAGTTGAAGACACTTTAAGGTTTTCCTATTCACTACTGGTTTACCCTAACAAAACCTAAGATTCCCCAAGTGTTAGTCAGCTTAGCTGAACTAGTGAATGGTCTGTGTAGTTTATGGGAATATGCTTGAATTGTACAACTTTGGAAAGAAAAGAAATTGAAGATACAGAGAGAGTGCATGCCTCAATGGATAAGCGGTCTGTAGATTTTGAAGAGCAAACAATGACAGGGGCATGAACTTTCTCAGGACAGAGAGAACATTTGGTTGGCTGACAATGCACAACAGTCCAAAGGATTTCAAGGCACATCACAAATAGTGGTGCCCTCATGAATCAATCATGTCATTTCAGTAGAAGAGGGAGAACTATTTTTGATCAGAAACATGAATTTTCTCTTTCTGTGACTGAAACCAGTGTAGATCAATACTGGAATGAAATTATCCTGGTAAATTGTGGTATTGTCCTCTAAAAGCACCTTAAACTCTGTTTACAGGATGATTATGAAGTTCTACCAGCACATCCTGGCCTTGGCCTTTGCTGTAAAAGAGATCAACGAGAACCCCAGGATCTTGCCCAATGTCACTCTTGGGTTCCACATCTATGAGAACTACCATTATGAGAGGGTTACTTATCAGACCACTCTGGAGCTGCTTTTCAAATCACACCATTTTGTCCCTAACTACAAATGTCACACCCACAAGAACCTCATAGCTGTCATTGGGGGCATTAACCGTGAGACCTCATTGTATATGGCAAACATCTTGGATCTGTTCAAGATTCCACAGGTGGGATACACATGTTGGGGACTGGGGATTTTTGGAGAGAGAGATAGATAATTTCACATCTAGTTCCATTCTGAGCAGACTGTGAAGGTCCACAAGGACAGAGAAAGGGAACTAGAGAGTAGCCTAGAAAAAGCTTTTTTAGAAGGGCCGCTTTTTTAGAAGGACCAGTTCCCTGAAGTTTCATCTATAGATTCGGTCTGTTTTCTGTGGTTTTATATTCATTTTCTGTATTATTATGGTTCTTATACCAATCATGATTCTTTGCTATACTCACTCTGCACTTCCACAGTTTTACTTGGGAAAGACAGGGTTGTCAACTCCAGCATGGGAAATTCCTGGAGAACTGGGGACAAAGCCTGGTGAAGGAACAGTTTGGGGAGTGGAAGGGCATCACCAAGGATGTGCTTCCATAGAGCCCACCCTCTAAAGCTGCCATTTCCTCCAGGGGTATGAAGTTTTGGAGATAAGTATTACATTTTGGAGATGATTAATCATTACGTGTGGAAGTGATGGGCAATTTCTAGAGAACTCCAGGACCACTTGGAAATTGGCAAGCCTAGTTTCCCTTGTAACCCTTTTCTCCTTGATGCATGGTACCTTCATTACTTTTTTTTTTTTGGTACAGTACATAGCACTGGCAAGACACCTTTTTCTGGCTCCCTAATTTGAATAGATGGCAGTCTGGAAAAAGTATGAAAAAAAATTCAGAAACTTTCTGATGAAGTTTCACTTGAAAGAGGACTTTGATGAGCAATATGTCTGTCTCCCATATTTTAATCTCCTTTTGTACTTCAATGATGCATTGTACATTTATACCACGGGTGTGCAAAGCGAAATTCCCAAACCAGATATATACATGGAAATCACTAGTTTGGGAATTTACAGTGGTTTTGGGAATCACAATCTCTCTCTCTCTCTCTCTCTCTCTCTCTCTCTCTCTCTCTCTCTCTCTCTCTCTCTCTCTCTCTCATGGTACTTACCAATATTAAAGGATATGCTTTTGTTTTTCTTTGATATGACTCATTTCCTGGGAAATGGCATTTTTCTTGTCTTACAAGGCCCTTGCAAGGGAGAAGCACATATTGCTCCCACTCAATCATCTTTGAAGACAAGGTGCACAGAGCCACAGATCTCTTTCTCTCCCTCCTTTGTGGATGTGCAAGAACAATTGCTGGGGGCAATTTCTGCAGGACCTGTAGAATTGGGCCCTATGGCCCAATTTTCTTTAAATTTGGAAGTTCTTTAATGGACAGGCAACATTAATTCTGCTGCCATTCCACTGTGATGTGGATAAAAAAGGTTTTTTTTCACACACAAACCTGAAAAAATATCCCTCCTCCCTTACTTTGTGATGGGAAACAAGCAACAGGGCACAAGGAAGGATGACAAATTCAGAATTATCAGCAGAATGCTTTTTTAAAAAAGTCAGTCACTATAACAGTATGAAAATCAAATGAATGAAGACAAAGCTTTGTTTTTGTTTTTTAAATGCAGGTGGCTGGGGCCATTTTCTCCTGATAGAAATGAGTGGAGAGAGTTTTGCCTGCACGAAGAGAAAATAGTTCAGGGGTCTATAAAATTCATTCTTTGGTTAAATTCAGTTGAAACTGAAGGGGACCTTTAGATACCAGGGAGGACTATTCAAATAGAATACTGACTAGCTACTTTCCAAATTAACATCCTAGGCGATGACTCTTGCTCAGTTTCACCCATCATATCAGCCAGTAAGCTTTGAATCACCAGGCACAACCACACGGAAATTCTTCCTGGCCCTTTGCTAAAATATCTGTTCATTTCCTCATAGCTCACCTATGGTTCATTTGCCTCAGAGGAGAGTGACGGAAAAGAGCTCTCCTTCTACCGCATGGTGCCAAATGAAGCTCATCACTATATGGGGATTCTTCAGCTGCTTCTCCATTTTGGATGGACGTGGGTGGGGCTCTTGGCCATGGATGATCACAGTGGAGAACATTTCTTGCAGATTCTGGAGCCGTTGCTCTCCAGGAATGGAATCTGTTTGGCTTTCAGTGAAAAAATCCCCACAAAAGCACAGTTGGTTCACTTTGATGATTTTGCTAATCTAATTCCAGATATATACATATATATCACAGACAGAAAAATCAGTACCATTATCCTCTATGGAGATTCAAGGACAATGATAACACTGAACACTTATTTGACACTAGGAAATCTTGTATGCAACAATACATGTAGCAAGGTGTGGATTTTAACAGCCCAGATTGTTTTTACCCTAACAGGCATGCAAAGATTCTGGGATTTTCACTTCTTCCATGGGGCAATCTCTTTCACAGTTCACTCACATGAACTTCTGGGTTTCCATACATTTCTTCAAGACCCCAAAGCTTATGGGTCAGACGAAAATGGGTTTCTGAAGTTCTTCTGGGAACAAGCATTTGACTGTACCTTTATAGACAGCAAAGAGGCCCCTGAAATCAATGGTGCTTGTACTGGAGAGGAAAAGCTGGAAAGTCTTCCTAGGGAAGTTTTTGAAATGGATATGAGTGGCCACAGTTATAGCATCTACAATGCTGTCTATGCTGTGGCACGTGCTTTGCACACCATGTACTCATCTAGATCCAACCTTAGAAGAAGAAAGAGTGGCAAAAGATCTGAATCTCAAGAAGTCCAACCTTGGCAGGTAATGTCTTCCCTCTATGTTTTTATCCAACATATTCCAATATTCAAAATATTCCATCATGAGCAACATGTAGAATTCTGTTGTACACACTGTCCAATGTCAATGTTTTGTGGATTTGGGTTACCTTCCGAGTTCCCTCTAAGGTGAGTTAGTTTGAGCTAGCTCACAGTTTTTTAGCCTCCGACTCACACATTTTTGTCTTATCTCTGGCAGGATTGCTCCAGAGCAAACTAATTTATGCAGTAACCAAATTACTCTCTCGCACGTTTAATGCCAATAGCTCACAAAGTAGAATTTTTGCTCACAAGACTCCACAGCTTAGAGGGAGCATTGGTTACCCTCTATATCTGAAGCCTGTAAAAACAATATAAACACCTATGAACTGAGTCAGGCCATTGCTTTGCCAAGGTCAGTCTGGTCTAAAGGGCTGGCATCAGCTCTCCAGAGTCTTTTATACCATCTTCTACTTACTACCTGATCCCTTAGTTAGAGGTACTGGTGAGTACATTGTGAGCAGAAGTCACCCTTTCCTTTCCTCCCCCCCAAAAAAGGTGAGGAGCACATTTTCAGTTGGATCCCAAAGGAAGCAAGTAATATATGTCAGAATCTCTGAATGAAAAATGAAGAATCCAATTTCATGCTTAAACATTTGTTTTCTCTTTCAACCAGCTCCATCCATTTCTTCAAGCCAATCCATTTAACAACTCAGCAGGAGAAAAAGTATATTTTAACAGCCACAGGGAAGTGGAGGAAGGATTTGATATCATGAACATGGTCACACTCCCAAACAAGTCCATCTTGAACATACATGTTGGAAGGCTGGATCCCAGAACTCTTGACGGAAAAGAACTGATCATTCATGAAAATTTAATTGCATGGCAAGCAGGTTTTGACCAGGTGTAGATACTTGGACATTCCAGGAACTGCTTATTTTCTGGATTAGAGATTTTGGCACTAGAACTTCCATTGCAGCATCACCTGAACATTCTGACTCATCAGTGCTTAATGCATAGGGAAACTAACAAGGCTGCTGAGTATAACTGTGGCTGATTTCCCACTACAGCTGCCTCGGGGTTGCACTGCCGTTTGCCCTGATACTATTCATCAATTTCACACCCGAAGCCGTGGGCTGCATTTTGACCCAGGGCTTCGCCCGATTTCCCCCGCAGTTTCGTAATCCTCAAAAACAGGATCACGAAACTGCGGGGGAAATCGGGCGAAGCCGCGGGTCAAAATGCAGCCCCGCGGCTTCAGGTGTGAAATTGACAAATAGTATCAGGGCAAACAGCGGCGCAACCCCGAGGCAGCTGTAGTGGGAAATCAGCCTCAGGATTATAAATTTAGAAAATAATTAGATAAGGACATTTAAAGCATTGTGAAATATTTCCCATGCAGTTTTTAAAATTGCTTTAGACTTTTTAATATGCGATGGAAATGCCAGGGAAAGTCCGAGAATACATTTGTGGGTCATATCTGGCAGCCCATTGACTATGCCAGTTTCCCGTCAGAGAAGTCACTGTGCTGAGTAAGCATTTGGAGGAGTCCACAGTTTGTTCATAGACAAATAACCAATTGTAAATTTTTATCTTAGCAGTTCACTATCCTGCTTGTAGTTGTTGGTTGTTGTTGTTGTTGTTTGCACAGCTGTATTTGTAAACGTCCATGGTTACTTCCTTTCTTGGTATAGCACTCTAGCAATATGATGTTTCATTGCTCCTATCTTAAACTTCTTTGGTTTTTTTCTGAAAGATTCCACCTCTTTCTGAGTGTAATGCACACTGCCGGGCTGGCTCTCAGAGGGAAAAAAAGGAAGGCGAGAAATTCTGTTGTTACGATTGTTCTCTGTGCCCTAGAGGGAAGATTTCAAGTCAGGAGGGTAAGCAAAAGCCTACTGTTTCAGATGATCGTTGATCACAGTTTGGGCCACAGGGAGCTTGAGAGAAGGCAAAGGAAAAATTGCCATCACAAAGCTGGCAAAACACTGGATCTTAAGAAGGCAGCCTGGAAGTCCCAACCCCTCATTCCTAAGCCTTCTTGATACATTGGAAACCTCTGACATCTCCTTCTTCCCTGGATTTCAGATCTTCAGCCCACAGAGCTCTTCGGCTACTGATGGATCTGGTCAGGCTTCTTGCTCTTGCCCCCTTGAGGAAACAGTTCCCATTCCCACGGTTTTCACTCTCACTTTGGCCACTTTTGTCAATGGATAGGAAAAGAGCTAACAGCTGCACAGGATCCAACTCCCTTCACACAGAAAGAGAGACTCACCTGGCCTATTGGCTGAGACCTCCAAGGCCTTTGAGTGTTGCAAATGCATTCTCTCTTGCAGTCTCCTAGGAACCCCATGAGCTATTCTTCAGCAGCCAAAGAGCTTGTGGTATCTTGCAATCTACTAGTTGGAGACCTTTGCCTTGTATCAAATGGACTGAAATCAGCATCATAGATCTAAATTGGGAACTAAAGAGCACTCCGTTTCTCAGTGATTACAAAGTCTGGGTCAAGTCTTTCATGATAGGTGTATTAACCCTTTGGTACTTCTTTTTTCTCTTTTTTTTCCAGACACAGATGTATGTGTTGAGTGTCCAGAGGTTGAGTATGCAAGCAAGGACCAAGATCGATGTCTGCCTAAGACACTCAATTTTCTGTCTTATGAAGAACCTTTAGGGATAGGTTTGACATGCACTGCTACATCTTCTTTCCTGATCACAGCCTTGGTTCTCACAATTTTTTTAAAGCACAAAGATACCCCCATAGTCAAGGCCAACAACAGAGACATCACCTATGCTCTCCTGGTCTCCCTCTTGCTCTGCTTCCTCTGCTCTTTGCTTTTCCTGGGACAGCCAAGCAAGGTGACCTGCTTCCTCCGACAATCTGCTTTTGCCACCATCTTCACGGTGGCTGTTTCTTGTGTGCTGGCCAAAACAGTCACTGTGGTTGTAGCTTTTGTGGCCACCAAACCAGGGTCCAGCATGAGGAAGTGGGTGGGGAAAAGGATGACCAACTTTGTTGTCTTTTCCTGCTCCCTCATTCAAGTGGGTATTTGCATCGTGTGGCTGGGAACGTCTCCTCCTTTCCCACATTTGGACTCACACTCAATGAATGAGGAAATCGTGTTTGAATGTAACGAAGGATCTGTCGTCATGTTCTACATCGTCCTGGGCTACATGGGACTTCTGTCGCTCATCAGCTTGACTGTGGCTTTCTTTGCCAGGAAGTTGCCAGCCAAGTTCATCACTTTCAGTATGCTGGTGTTTTGCAGTGTCTGGGTGTCTTTTTTCCCCACCTACCTGAGCACCAAAGGAAAATCTATGGTAGCTGTGGAGATCTTCTCCATCATGGCTTTCAGTGCAGGGTTACTGGTTTGTATCTTTTCCCCCAAGTGCTACATTATTCTGATGAAGCCTGAACTGAACGACAGGGAACAGCTAATGAGGAGAAAGAAGTGAAGACTCCCACTGTAGTTTGATATGTATTATTTCTGTTGTTTCTGTGCAGTGGAGGCACCAGCTCTCTTTTGATAGGTAGCTCTGCCTACCCTTAATGGCAGCAATATGTCCAAAGCAAATAAAAGAACTATTTAACCAAGGTATATGATTGAAGACTGGAGAATGGTTTTATTAAGTCCCCTTGGTATCTCGGAGCTTGTTGTTTTTACCAGCTGAAGACAGACTGCAGGTGCCCGTCAGGGTCTATGAAAAACAGCAACAGCTGTAACAGCTGTAACTACTGATGGTGCTAGATTCAGGTGGGCTAGCAGTGTTGGTCTGAAGAATTTGTTGCTGTTGATCTATTAAACTTAAGAACAGTCCTGCTGGGTCAGACCAGTGGTCCATCCAGCCCAGCGTCCTATCTCACATAGCCAAACATTTCCTCTGGAGCACCAACAGCAGGTCATAGAGGCCAAGGCCTTGCCCTCATGTTGCTTCCTGGCATTGCTTTTCAATGGTTTATGGTCTCTGAATAAAGAAGTTTCCTTAGTCACCATGGCTAGTAGCCAGCAATAGACCTCTCATTCATGAATATATCTAATCCCCTTTTAAAGCTGTCTCTGCCTGTGGCTATCACTTCATCCTCTGGCAGAAAACGCCTCATTTTAATCCTACAGTGGGTAAAGAACTATTCCCTCTGTCCATTCTGAATTGACATCACTGGATGTCATCAAGTTCTAGTATTTTGGAAGAAGAAGAAAAAGTTCTCTCTCTACTTTGTCTACCCTGTTTGTCATTTCATAAATTTCTATCATGTCCCCTCCTACTCATCTCTTTTCTAAACTGGACTCTTCAGCCTTTCCCCATAGGAATGCTGCTCCAACCCTCTTCTGTACTTTTCCCAGCTCTGCAATGTCCTTTTTGAGATACAGTTAACTGCACACTGGATTCCAGATGAGGAATAGATCTATACCAGGATGTTATGATATATGCTGTTTCACTGCCAATCCCTTTCCTAAAAATCCCCAGCACAGAGTTTGCTTTTTCACTTCTGTGGCACATTGGGTTGACACTTTCGTCGAGCTATCTACTACAACCTCAAGATCTTTTTCCATCTCAGCAAGTTCAGACTCCATTAGCCTATCCTTAAAGTCAGGGGTGTTTTTGTTCCAATGTGCATTACCTTACACTTATCAATATTGGACTTCATTTGCCACATTGCTGCCCATTCACCCAATTTGTGGAGGTTCTCTTAGATTTCTTAAGTACACAGGAGAAGCCATATTGGATCAGGCCAATGGTCCACCCGGGCCAACACTCTGTGTCACACTAGGGTTGGCAATTTCCAGATGGGGCTCGGAGGTCTCCCAGAATTACAAGTGATCTCTAGACTACAGAGATCAGTTCACCTGGAGAAAATGGCTGCTTCAGAGGGTGGATGATATGGCATCACCTTCCCACAAAGTTCCGTCCCCAATCTCCACCATCCCTAGTCTCCCCCGTCCCAATCTTCAGGAATTTCCCAACCCACAGTTGGCAACCCAAGAACCCTAGAGCCCACAGACTAGGGTTGCCAGCCTTCAATTTTGCAAGCCCTGCCCCAGCAGCCATGAGCTGATGCTACATCCCCAACGTGATGACATCATGCAGAAGTGATGTCATCATGCCGGGGACATTGCACAACAATGCTCTGGTCATTTGGGGCAAAACTCTACGGTAACCATGGTTTTGCCAAAAACTACCAGAGGGTCACTGTGTGACATCTCCGGCATGATGACTTCACTTCCACATGACATCATCACATTCAGGACATTATATGTGGCAACATCAGCCTGCCCTTCCCCACCTGCCTCCATTCCCCACCAGCTCGAGCATAGGACCTGGCAGCCCTACCACATACCTAGGCTGTGGTCACACACACTAAATAATCACTTTGACCACTTAGTGCACTTTCCAACTGGATTTTACCATGTGAACTGACAAAGTCCAGTTGGAAAGTGCACTGAAATTGGATTATTTCGTGTGTGTGACTGCAGCCATAAGGTTGCCAGACCCCCCCACAATGGTGGTGGGGTTCCCCTGCTGCCAGGCTCCACCCCGCACCTAGTGGTGCATAACACTAAAAGAGTTAGAACTTAAGGCTGCCAGACAATCTTAGGATCTCCTGGCTATGCTACACACAATGCCATATGATCATTATCATAGAGTTTCACTACAGTTTCCAGTTTTCTTTGAGAGTTGTCAATTACTGTATTCAAATCATGTTAAATCCATAAAGCAACTGGACTTTACTGTGTGAACTGGCAAAATCCAGTTGGAAAGTGCACTGAAAGTAGATTGGAAGTGACCGCAGCCCTCCAGACCAGAGTGGTGCCAGCCAGTTAAGGCTCCTGCCTCCACCAGGGCTGAAGGGGACAGGAGGATTTGTGTGGGGCGGTGTGCTCCTAGGAGGGAATGCCCCATCCTCAACAACCCTTCAGGCCCTGCTTTCCCATGACAAACCGGCTAATCCGAGCTGACCAGAAATGAAATCGATAATAAACCATCATCACAATTAAGCAACATTCAAGTCAGGCAAAGCTGGCATCGACAACGTAGATCTTCCATTGCTCCTTAAATTGTACAGAAGAGGGAACAGTTACATCAACCAGCGGCCCATTTCATAAGGGCCGAGCCAGCTGCACAGCGAACGTTCTTACCTACCCTCAAATTTGTGGCCTTCACTTCCTATGAAACCTTAGGGCGCCTCTTTGTGGGAAAGACAGACACTGCATGCACCTCCTTGTACATTTGGCACATGTCTGCCCGATTGTTTCATAAAGCCAGAGGTGGGTATTTGTTTAAAAGCACCTAGCTGGAGAGTCAGATTGTGAGTGAAGAGTGCTAAAATGGTTTGAATGGAATCAGGTAATTCATTTAAAGTTAAATGGATGCTAAGCTAAATTATGCCTGTCTTTTTAAAAAAAAAACAAACATACATCCCCCCCTCCCCAACATGCTTCACTTTCCAGGTGGGCAGGCCTTGTGCCTTCCAACATTCTTTGAACTCTGTTCCAACCCTGCTGTTTATTTAAAAGCTTGATGGAGTGATCCTTTTCCTCAGGGCTCTTTTTGTAGCAGGAACTCCTTTGCATATTAGGCGACACACTCCCTAATGTAGCCAATCCTCCCAGAACTTACAGAACACTTCTTATAGGGTCTACTGTAAACTCTTGGAGGATTGGCTACATCAGGGGTGTGTCGCCTGATATGCAAAGGAGTTCCTGCTACAAAAAGAGCCCTGCCTTTCCTTCAAACAGTCCAATTTGTTTTCATTCCATTCATCCTTACGATGCCAGTATTATCATGCCCGTGTAGGATTCAGACTGGAGGTTTAGTGAGTAATCTACCCATTTTTTTCATATTTAATCCCGTATCTTCTACCCGGAAAGCCAGTGAGCCATTCATGGTTCTCTCCTCCTCCATGTTATCCTCACAACAATCCTGTGAGGTAGATAAGGCCGAGGGATGTTGAGTTGAACCCCAAGGCCACCCACGAGACTTCATGGCTGAGTGGCTGCTTAGATCCTGGTCTCACCAAAGCCAGGCTAACACTATACCACACAAACTTGGCAAGAAGCAGGAGGAGGAGGAGGAGGAGGAGGAGGAGGAGGTTGGATTTATACCCCACACTTCACTCGGAGTCTCAGAGAGGCTTACAAACTCCTTTCCCTCCCCCTCCCCACAACAGACACCCTGTGAGGTAGGTGGGGCTGAGAGAACTCTTACAAGAACTGCCTTTTTAAGGACAGCTGTGCCAGAACTATGGCTTGCCCAAGGTCGTCCAGCAGCTGCAAGTGGAGGAGTGGGGAATCAAACCCAGGTCTCCCAGCTTAGAGTCCACGCACTTAACCACTACACCAAACTGGCTCTCAGCTAGCTAAAACTAAACTAATGTTCGGGATTTGAACTTCAATAGTCAACTGCTTCCTGAGCTTCAAGAGTCAACCACATTAGCCCCTGCAACCACATCAGCTGTTGAACATCCTGCCTTCTCCCCATGTTGCCTTCTTCACTTCAGGCTGCCTCAGCACCTCCTCTGCTCTGCCTTTGAGTGAGGTTAATGTGCAGCGAGAGTCCCTCCCTCATGCACTGTGTGTCACTCAGAGCGCAGAAGTACACAGCAGCATCTGCCGGGGTGACGTGGTGAAGGACGAGCGTGGCAGACTTCTTATCTCCAGGAAAATGCAACGTGCTCTTTGAATCAGCACTTTCCCCAGTCTTTCCTGGGAAAGCACCAGCGATGTACTGAGGGCCTCGCCCAGGAAACTGCCGATACCACAGGACCTTTTCCGTGGTAACCGAAGAGAGATTACAACTAAGGTTGTATGATGTTCTCTCCAAGGCCGTAGCTGATCCAGGTTGGTTGATCTTCTGAGCTCTTCCCAGAATACCTACAACAACAACAACAACAAATTTAGAAGAGGCATTTCAAAGACTCCTGCTGACCGCTAGGATCTGGAGGATGTGAGCAATATTCATTCTCTGTGAAGGTAAGAAGAACATCAAAGTAGCTTTGCTGGGTCAGAAATGTGGAACCAGTCTCTAGGTTTCCACCGTGGGCAATTCCAGGCGACCCAGGAAGCAGAAATTAATAAATAGTGGGGTTTAAAAACAACAGAACAGCAACTTTTATGGTGGCACTGTGTATTTTTATTATGTAGCTACAGTAGACACAACATGCTGGAAGTGTAGGAGGGGATTATTTCTTGATCTCTACTGCCTTTTTAAAAAAACCTCTTGATGCGGTCATTCCTTTTTGAAGGAAATTCAGAGACAGCTTCCCCTCAAGGCATCTCTGTCCATCCTTTAGTTTAATGGTGGCATCTAACTTCTTTCGGACTTTCAAAATGTGGATACCTCTAGCTCTGGAGACAGCAGTGGAGACCAAGTGAAATCCAGATCTGCGTACAAACTGTGTCGTCCACAATCGTATTCATGTTTACTCAGGAGGAAGTCTGAAATGAATGAAACCAATGGCGTTCCCCTCCACGGACAGGATCCTTCAGCACAGTGTGAATGAAATGACCCTACTCTTCACTCTGCTCCGCGAGTGTTTTTGTTCCACTTCTCTTCTGGCCAGCACCACTGTGTCACTCACGGCACAGAAGAAGACAGCAGAATCGCTTAGCTGGCTGGTGGTTTTCCTCATGTTGAAGGTTTCCAGCTCCTTGTTGTGGTCAGCGTTGAAGCCTCGGCGTGCCCCTTCTGTGCCATCGTTGCTCAAATCCCTCAGGAAGAGTTCAGGAGGTTGGCCAGGATGCTGAACGTACCAGAATGGATAAGCTGAGAGAAATGACTGATAGCTACAGCCGAGAAATATTGGCTTCCCTTCGGTGACCGTGATGGGACCTTCAGATTGGTTAACTGACTGGCCAACAGTCCCTGCTGTGGAGAAGAAAATGGCAGAAAAGATGACCTCAGATGGGCCGGCTGATAAATGGAGGCTCAGCTTCTTCCCTGCAAGCTGTTGTATTTCGTGAATTCTTCCATGAAATGTGTGAGATCTTGAAAAACCTGAGTTAATTTTATTCTGTACAGTTTTCCATTTGGGGTTTTTATTTCTTCCTTGACCCTTACTTGCTTGCACCTACCATTAGTGGCTATTAGCCACAAGGTATAGATAGGAACTCACAGTCTGGGGCAAGTGATGCTCTCTATTCTTGGTGCTTGGGGGGGGGGCAGCAGTGGGAGGGCTTCTAGTGTTCTGGCCCCACTGGTGGACCTCCTGATGGCACCTGGTATTTTTGGCCACTGTGTGACAGAGTGTTGGACTGGATGGACCACTGGCCTGTTCCAGCATTGGCTTCTCTTATGTTCTTATGATAACACATAGAAGGCAGCTTCCATGGGTCATCTTGACTGAAATGATTAACTGCACGCCTTATGGCTATCAAAGGTGCAAGACTTCTGTTGCCGTCAGTCACCCTAATGACACTCAGGCGATTTTCACATGTGGCACTAAATGAGCCTTTAACCAAACACACGTGTTCATTCAGATTAATCTCTATGCCTTGCTTTTCTCACTTTCCAGGTGAACATAAGAAAAATAGCCCTACAACATACCCGAAAGATGGTCGTCCAGCCTCCGCTTGAAGACGTCCAGCAAAGGGGCATCCACCACCTCCCGAGGCAGGCTGTTCCACTGCTCAACCACTCTTACAGTTAGGAAGTTTCTCCTGATATTTAGCCAGTATCAACTCCCTCATAATTTCCACCCGTTAGATCTAGTCTTGCAATCCGGAGCAAGAGAGGATAGATCTGCTCCATCTTCTACATGACAGCCCTTCAAATACTTGAAGACTGCCATCATGTCCCCTGTAAGCCTTCTCTTTCCCAGGCTAAACATACCCAACTCTTTCAGCCTTTCCTCATAAGACTTGGATTCCAACCCTCTCACCCTCCTGCTTGCCCTCTTCTGGACACGCTCGAGCTTGTCAACATCCTTCCTAAAATGTGGTGCCCAAAACTGGACACAGGACTCCAGGTGAGGCCTGACCATAGCAGAACAGAGCGGAACTACCACCTCCCGTGATCTGGACTTCGTCAGACGAGTCACCCAGGTCAGCCGTGGTTAGTGCTCGGATGGGAGACAACCAGGGAAGACAAAGGTTGCTATGCAGGGAAAGGCAATGGCGAACCCCTGCCGCTCTTCTTTTGCCTTGAAAACCCCATAAGGAGTCTCCATAAGTTGTTTGCAACTTGACGGCAGTTAATTAAACAGAAAAACTGAACACGCAGATTAGAGGATCTTGAGCACAGACATACCCATGTAGCTAAAAAGACAGCCAGACAAGAGTGAGAATTAATCAATCATGACTTACTTAAGAATACCATGATTACCACAGCCAGGGTCCAAGGGAGAAACATCCTCCTGGTCTGGTCAGGGACAGCTGGCTGTTTTACTCCTGCAGAAGCTGGGTTCTCATCCCCTTCCGGGCTTTGTGCTGCTCAGTCCCCTGTGAGAGAGGCATGCAGCTGAGTCCTTCCCCTTTGTGTGCAACTGAAACAAAGACAGTGGTGACAAACCACAGGATGTGGTTAGCAGCTCTGTCGGAATGCCGGCTTTAGAAAAATCACACTGACAAGTTGACCAAATGTGAGATGCATTTATGCAACATCGCCACCTAGTGGTGGGAAACCTCATGACAGCAACGAGAAAGAGGTTGCAGGAATTAAAAGACGTTAGCCCTCCCTTTTCCTCCAGTCTCCGCATGTCCAAAATAACCGTTTGCACTGGATAACTCTCCTTTCTTGTAACTCAGCTCAGGTGTCTTTCTCAAAATCTCAAGGTAGATCTAGGTAGGGCAGCCGTGTTGGCCTGAAGCAGGAGAACAAATTCTGAGTCCAGCTTGGAGAAACGACGGCTGAGGGGTGACACGATCGAGGTTTATAAGATTATGCATGGGATAGAGCAGGTTGAGAAAGAAGTACTTTTCTCCCTGTCTCACAATACAACAACTCGTGGACACTCAATGGAATTGCAGAGCAGTCGGGTTAGAACAGATAAAAGGAAATACTTCTTCACCCGAAGAGTGATTAACCCATGGAATTCACTGCTGCAGGAGGTGGTGGAAGCTGCAAGCATGGACAGCTTCAAGAGGGGATCGGATAAACATATGGAGCAGAAGTCCATCCGTGGCTATTAGCCACAAGGTATAGATGGGAACTCTCAGTCTGGGGCAGGTGATGCACTCTATTCTTGGTGCGGGAGGGGGCAGCAGTGGGAGGGCTTCTAATGTCCTGGCCCCACTGCTGGACCTCCTGATGGGACCTGGTATTTTTGGCCGCTGTGTGACAGAGTGTTGGACTACATGGGCCATTGCCTTATTCAACATTGGCTGATTCAACATTGGTGCAACCTCATTTGGAATACTGTGTACAGTTCTGGTCACCACATCTCAAAAAGGATATTATAGCATTGGAAAAAGTACAGAGAAGGGCAACTAGAATGATAAAAGGGTTGGAACGCCTTCCCTATGAAGAAAGGTTAAAATGCTTTGGGCTCTTTAGCTTGGAGAAACGACAGCTGAGGGGTGACATGATCGAGGTTTATAAGATTATGAATGGGATTGAGCAGGTTGAGAAAGAAGTACTTTTCTCCCTTTCTCACAATACAAGAACTCGTGGGCACTCCATGAAATTGCTGAGCAGTCGGGTTAGAACAGATAAAAGGAAATACTTCTTCACCCAAAGAGTGATTAACATATGGAATTCACTGCCACAGGAGGTGGTGGCAGCTACAAGCATGGACAGTTTCAAGAGGGAATTAGATAAACATATGGAGCAGAAGTCCATCAGTGGCTATTAGCCACAGGGTACAGATGGGAACTCTCAGTCTGGGGCAGGTGATGCACTCTATTCTTGGTGCTGCAGGGGGGGCAGCAGTGGGAGGGCTTCTAGTGTCCTGGCCTCACTGCTGGACCTCCTGATGGGACCTGGTATTTTTGGCCACTGTGTGACAGCAGTGTTGGACTACATGGGCCATTGGCCTGATTCAACATTGGCTTCTCTTATGTTCTTATGTTCTTATGTTATGTTCACCTTTAAGACCAACAAAGTTTTATTCAAGGTATCAGCTTCTGGGTGCGTGCACACCTCTTCAGATAGCGAGTTCCATTTCACTGCATCTGAGGAAGTGTGTGTGCAGCTCATACCTTGAATAGAACTTGGTCGATCTCAAAGGTGCCACCGGACTCAAACTTGGTTCAAAACTTCAAGTTAACAGGTTCATATTAGGACAAAATTGCAGGTCTACAGAAATTAATGCCATCTTGCTGTCTGATCTTACGGAAATGGAGCATTACTACTAACGTTTAGAGGGGCAAGAAGGCAAGAGGCGAAAAGTGATTCAGTGCATAAACCAGGATGTCACTGAACAGTCTAAAGAAGGGAGCTTTGCCTCTCAAAAGCTTATATCCTGAAAATCAAACTGGCCTTTAAGGTATGGTTGCCAATCCCCAGTGGGGGTTGGGGGATCCCCCAGTTTGGAGTCTCTCCCCTCACTTCAGGGCTATCTGAAAGATGAGGGGAATAGCTACTGGGCACCCCATTATACCCTATAGTGACCGGTCCCCATAGGGTATAATGAAGAATCAATCTGTGGGTATCTGGGGCTCAGTGGGGCTATTTTTTTGAGATAGAGGCACCAAATTTGCAGCATAGCTGCTGGTGCCTCTCCTCAAAAAAGCTTCCAAGTTTCAAAAAGATTGGACTGGGGGTCCAATTCTATGAGCCCCGAAAGAAGGTGCCCCCATCCTCCATTATTTCCAATGGAAGAAAGGCATAATGTAGTCCCTTTAAATGCAATGGCCAGCTCACCTCCAACTCGCTTCAGAGTTCAGTCGTGCTTCTTCCCTCCCTTTTCCTGGAGCCTCCTGGTAAGTCCCCTGCCAGCTTGTCAGCCTCACTGAGCAACCCTACTTTAAGTAAGTACTGGGCTTGAATCTTGCCCTTGTACCGACATAACTACCTACCGGAAACTCAACTACCTGTTCATCATCTGCATGAGAGGCATTGTGGTGTTCCTGAAATGAATCTCCAGCAGAGAATGAGCCTACAGCTCAGAGGAGTTAAGCCACTCCCCCCTGCCAGTTTCTGTCCAGGTCCCCTATCATTTCCCACCACTGTGTCACTCACAGCACAGTAGTAGATGACGGCGTCTTCCATCTCCACCACGTCGATGGAGAGCTTTGTAGATAGGCTGGCCTTGTCCACCTCCATCGTGAACTTTCCCTCTTTCTTAGTCGAATAACCATAGGTTACTACTTGGGGAGGTGCACCCTGCCTCTGTTTGTACCAGAAGATCGTGTTATATGCAGAAATGCTGTGGTTGCAGGGGATCTGGCCTCTTGCGCCCAGCAAGATGCGGACTTCAGGGGGCTGAGAAACATCCCCATGGATTTCACGACCTGGAATGAATCAGTACCCCCTTGTCATTTTTTTTCTTGCCATTTTTCAGCTTGTTTCCTCCCTTTTTTTCCTTGAGGAATGCCCCCCCTTTTCTTCAACCATCTCACCCTCTTAGAAAACAGTTCACCCGTCTTACCTACCTTTTTAAACAAAATTCTCATAATAAAATAATCCATAAAATACAAAGTGCATATGAATATACAGAAAATATAGAATGCATCTAAACACACAATGCCTATCTAAATCTAATGAACTAAACCCCGTTTCAATATTGAGCGTGTCCAGAAGAGGGCAACCAGGATGGTGAGAGGGTTTGAATCCAAGTCTTATGAGGAAAGGCTGAAAGAGTTGGGTATGTTTAGCCTGGGAAAGAGAAGGCTTACAGGGGACATGATGGCAGTCTTCAAGTATTTGAAGGGCTGTCATGTAAAAGATGGAGCAGATCTATTCTCTCTTGCACCGGATTGCAAGACTAGATCTAACGGGTGGAAATTACAAGGGAGTCATTACCAGCTAGATATCAGAAGAAACTTGTGATTGTCTATGGCCTCACCTTTCCTTTCTTATGGACAAACACAGAGATTTTCTCTGGAGCCCCCCACTTACAGAGGAAAAGTAGTCCAAAGAGATGCATCCATGCTGCCAGCCAGGTACGTGAGCCCATTCTGAAGGGCACAGATGCTCCAAATAATGGGTGATCCTCCTAGCAGACAGTTCTGGAAGAAAAGAAAAGAAAAAGCTGCTTGTTCCCAGGCTCAGCAGATTCTCCACTTGTGTGTGTCGCCTGTCATTCTCAGCTGCAAGTCAGAAGTGGATTCTCTGTGGTTAGCTTCAGTCCCTCCCTGAAGCCTCATCCTACAAATGAAGCTCTTCAGCTGAGCTGGGAAGGCTCTCTAGCGCCCCCTAGGGTCCAAGGCTGGTCTGACAAATGCCAATAATTCCACACAGATCCAAAATGATACGCTGTGCAGGAAATTTGTGGTGACGGTCTCAGCTTTATAGAAGCAGTTGCATCTCAGAAGAGTTTAGCAGACCCCGGTGTGCCTCTATGCATTGCTGCATGGTCTTTGAAGACTCCTAGGGGATGAGAAGGCACATTTGCTGCTCCTACGTAACAACAGTTTCAGATGCCACTACTGAGCATGCCCAGTGGTAAGTGTGCACGCTCAGTGGCATTTGTCTGGCCCTTTTTGCTGCAGTTTCTAGGTGGGGAGTGGTTGGCATGGCAACGCTGGTGAAGCTGTGGACCCCACCCCGAGTCAATCACTGCAGACAATGCTGCCTCATGAACACTCCTGATAAAGCTGTGGTTGCATTGCTGTTAAAGAGAGACAGACAGGCAAACAGACAAAGAGAAAGAGAAAGAGAGAGAGGAGATAAGTGGAAGATGGTTCACCTGACAGTCGGAGAGAGGAGGAGGAGGAGGAGGAGGAGGAGGAGGAGGAGGAGGAGGAGGAGGAGGAGGAGGAGGAGGAGGAGGAAGAAGAAGAAGAAGAAGAAGAAGAAGAAGAAGAAGAAGAAGAAGAAGAAGAAGAAGAAGAAGAAGAAGAAGAAGAAGAAGAAGAAGAGTTGGTTTTTATACCCTGCTTTTCACTAACAGAAGGAGTCCTGGAGAGGCTTACAATGGCCTTCCCTTCCTCTCCCCACAATACGCACCCTGTGAGGTAGGTGGGACTGAGAGAGCTCTGAGAGGATTGCTCTTGAGACAACAGCTCTGAGAGAACTTGTGACTGACCCAAGGTCACCTGACTGGCTTCATGTGGAGGAGTGGGGAATCAAACCTGTTAAGTATGAGACTTCAGGCAGCTCTTAAACAAGTGATTTCAGCTTTATTTGAACATGACGGAAACCAACAACAAACAGGAGAGCAACAGGCTCTCTTTTAAACTTTTGTGGGCACATTATAACCATGCCCCCTGGTGAATTAGTAACCAATCACAATGCTTACACAAAGACCAATAGTTGCAGTTCCCTCCAGAACTTTTCTTATGCTCTGATTGGTCTACTGTGTGGAGTAGCCAATCAGAACGTGCAATTTATGATACCGACCTGTATGGATGAAACTCTGGCATTGCATGTATGCACAATACATACCAAAACCCAGTTCTCCAGATTAGAGTCCACCACTCTTATCCACTGCACCAAAACTGGAGGCATCTCCACTAGGTTGCCATCTCTGAGTTGGGAAATTCTTGGAGATTTGAGGACAGATTCTGGGGAGGGCGACGTTTGAGAAGGGAAGGGAGCTCAGTGGGAATGTGACAGCCAGAAGGTATTTTGTGCATGCCTGCTCTCTGGAATATGGTAGGCCTCACCAAAATTCGCCGTCTGTCTCTCATTAGGGGTAAGGGTGTCATGGAAGTAGCTCTTTGTAGGTGTGAAAAGTGCTGTCAAATCACAGCCGACTTCAAGTGACCCCAGGAAGGGGCTTTCAAGGCAAGTAAGAAGCAGGGGCGGTTTGCCATGGCCTTCCTCGGCAGAGTCTTTCTTGGTGGTCTCCCGTCCAAGTACTTGGTGGTCCTGCTTAGCTTCTGAGATGCGAGGAGATCGGGCTACACCGTGCCACCTTCCCTTCAAAGGTAGCTCTGCTGGGTCTTAAACACGGAATCGTTGAGCCCCGTCTGACTTTCTCCGAGCATGCTCCTGAAAGGTCTCTCCGAGCATGCTCCTGAAAGGCTTCTCATCAATAAAAGAGAGAAGAACCTGTACACTCCCCTGGATTCCTTGGGCCAGGGCAAGGAGTGTTGGCTAAAAATGTTAACAGCTATCTTCATATAGCTATCCTCGTATAGATATCTTAAGCAGATAGTTTCAGGCAGGCAATCGTGTTGATCTGAAGCACTAGAACAAAGTCTGAGTCCAGTGGCATCTTGAAGACCAACGAAGTTTAATTCTGGGTATAAGATTAAAGAGCTGGTTAAGTGTGCGGGCACAAGAAAGCTTATGCCCAGAATTAAACTTTGTTGGTCTTCAAGGTGCCACTGGACTCAAACTTTGTTCTAAGAAGACGGTGTTTGCAAGTAACGTTGCATGCTGATTATTCGAGCTGATCTGGGTCCCAATCCATGCTGATCATTAGAGTTAATCCTCCTTCTATGAGCCCCAAAGGGTCTTTACCAGGGCTATTTTGGGGCAGGAATGCACAGGAACGGAGTTCTGGCCGATTCCTGAGTTGGCCATGCCCAGCAGGAACTCATTAGCATAATAGGCCACACCCAATTGCAGAAACTCATTAGGATTGGCTCCATTAGGGGTGTGTGGCCTAACATGCAAAGGAGCTCCTGCTACAAAAAAAGCCCTGGATTTTGACAACAAACAACGTAAGCAGAATAAGAAGAAAAAGGTGGGTGTGGCTGGATGACCACACTTCTGGTAAAATGAGGTGTGTGGCCTAATATGCTAACGAGTTTCTGCTTTTGGGTGTGCTATTATGCTAATTAGTTCCTGCTGGGCTTTTTCTACCAAAAAAGCCCTGGTCTTTATGGTCTGCCAACCAACATCTTCTGGTGGTGCCCAGCCCCAGGGACATCCATTTTGCCTCCACTAGGGCCAGGGCTATCTCAGCAGGGCTTTCTCCTGGTAGAATGAGCTCCCACATGAGATCAAGGCCCTGCGGGGCCTGCAAGACAGAGCTCTTCCGCCAAACTTTTTGTTAGGGCGACGGGTGTCCCCCCCTTCTCTAGTGGGCCTCCCCCTGAGTGGGTCAGATCTGTATCACCATCTAGGGACCAAACTCGAAATAGACTGCATCTGTGAGGCTTTGACCAGAATCTTTATCATAGCGATGTTGTGTTATTTCAATAATGTTTTTAATTTAAAAAAAAAAAAATTCTTTGTATATTCTATATTGTTTACTGTATTTGATGGAACCCGCCCTGAGCCAGCAATCCGGGGAAGGCGGGATACAGATCCAAAATAAAAATAAAAATGCACTATCCTTTATATCTATCAGACTTTCAATACTTGCAAGACAGCAAGGGACATGGGAGGAAAATCAGGGACACTCAAGTAGGGGACATTCTTTTTTTCAGGTTGGCAGCAATACCATGTACCCATTCCGCCCATGTTTGTTCCCAATGGATTCCCACTGAAGCCAGTGATTAACTGATCATGCCCAGGTAAATGTGCATAGGGGTGCCGCCTGACTACCTTGTGATAAAGTGCTCCCTCTAAGCTGAGTTAGTGTGTGCTGGCTCACAGTTTTTAGCCTCCGGCTCACACATTTTTGCCTCAGCTCAGGAAGGGTGGCTCCAGAGCAAACTAATTTATGCAGCAGCCAAATCGCTCCCTCACAACTTTAATGCCCGTATCTTTTTGCTCACAAGACCCCACAGCTTAGAGGGAGCACTGTTTGCGAATGCTCCACTCTGCACTCCTCCCCCTTCCTGAATGTTTTTGCTCTGCTTCTCTTCCCGCCAGCGTCACTGTGTCGCTCACAGCACAGAAGTAGACAGCAGAGTCGCTCAGCTGACTGGCGGGTTTCCACATGTGGAAGGTCTTGTTCGTTTTAACGTGGTCGGCTTCGAAACCTTGACGAGTCCCATAATCTGAGGCAGATCGGCCCACATCCCTTAGGAATAGCTTGGGAGGTTGACCAGGATGCTGAACGTACCAGAATGGGTAGTACTGGCCAAGCGAGGCTTCCTCATAGCTACATTCGAGAAGTATTGGGTTGTCTTGGGGGACAGTCACAGTGCCTTGCGATTGTTTCACTGACAGTCCAGTGGTCCGTTCTGTGGAGAAGAAAATGGCAGAAGAGTTGATCTCAGAGGGACAGGTGGGTGACTGGGTGGTCAACCCCATACCTGCTCTGGGGCACCTACCTTCTTGTGAATAACTTCAGTTTTAAAAAAAGGAATTTCTTCTACAAATTTACTTCAGCATTTTCTTTCAATATCTGTGCTAATTTAGTTTTTCAGGTCTTTGTTTGTTTGGGGAAGGACTTGAGTTGGATAGCAACAAGAGATCTCCATGGATACAAGGACTTCTGCTAGTTAAAGCACCTATCTGTTCCCCCCCTCCTGTGGCAGTCCAAAATGCCCCCCCAAATCATGTTGGGGGAACATGGAGGGGGGTAATAATCAAGATCCAATGGAGAATCAATGGATCATTACTTACTTAAAAAGGCCATGATTAATATGGAGAAAGTCCATGGGAGAGACATCTTCTTTCTTGTTCAAGGAGGGGCTGACCTAAGAGAAAATAATTTGAAGATATTTGGTTCAACTTCAGAGCTTTCTGCTGCTCAGTCTGCTGTACGAGAAAAGGTACTGAAATGCAGCTGGCTCTTCTTAAATATGTAATTTCTAAAGATCATCAACTTCCAAGCAGAAGGGTGGTAGACCGAAGGATGTGGTAAGCAGCCCTGTGTGTTTCAGAAATATCAGGGTTTGTCATTTGAGTTCAGCTAGGATGAAGTATGAGTAGAAGGTGCTCAACATCTTCACCTTGTGGTCAAAAGCCACATAGCAGCAAGAAATGACAGCTCCTTGACTTAAAAGATGTGATCCCAGCCCTCGTATGTTCTATATTAATTTTTAATAGTTTGCATTGTCCAGTTGTCATGCTTGGGTTCCCTTACGCTTCCACACACACTGAATAATGCACTTTCAGTCCACTTTCGATGTACCTTGCAACTGGGTTTCAATGTACGAAATGGGAAACTTCACTTACGAACGATTGCTTGAGTGCCTTGAAAATGGATTGGAAATTGCATTGTTCAGAGCGGGTGAATGTGAGAGGTTCTGGTTTCCTCTGAGTCCCAGATGGGAAGTACAGGGAGTACTAAGAGAACTTAGCAATTTTCGTTGGAATTTGGAATGTAGCATGGAGGTATAAAGGTATATAAGCATCTAAGCAAATAGTTAAGGTCAATGAAAAAGAAATATCAAATCGGTAAAGGGAAATTCTCTACAAATGAAAGATAATGAAGAAATGTGAAGGTGATATTTTATGTTATTTGTTTTGTTTATATTGTTATAACTGTTAATTGTTAGTATTGTTTTTTTCTCTTTTCTTTATGTGTATGCTTTTGTGTGTATAATAATAAAAAAAATTTAAAAAAGGAAGTACAGGGAGTCTATTGTAGCTCCACATAGACTTGCTATTTGAGCCTCTCATCAAGAAAAAATAAACATGGTTACTGCCACTACTACTACTACGATGACGACTATTATTATTATTATTATTATTATTATTATTATTATTATTATTAAGCAAGGGGGGAAGCAAGAAAATATCTAGACCAGGACCTCATTTAATGATTCTGGTTTATACTGTGAAAGAAGCGTCCTGGGTTATGGTTTGAACACCTTCTTAAAGCTAAGCCCATCTGGGTTTGGTCAGTGCCTGGATGAGAGACCTTTTGAAAACCTCCATGTCTACCACCTTGAGTGGAAGTAAGTAAGAAGCAGGGATGGTTTGCCATTGCCTTCCTTGATAGAGTATCTTGGTGGTCTCCCTTCCACGTACTGACCCTGCTTAGCTTCCGACGTCTGACGAGATCAGGCTATACCATGCTGCCTTCCTTTCAAAGGTAGCTCTACTGGGTCATAAACACCAAATCGTTGAGCCCAGTCTGTCTTTCTCAGAGGATGGGTTCCTTGTTCCCGAAAGGCTTCTCTTCAATAAAACAGAGAAGACCATGTACACTCTACTGGGTTCCTTGGAGCTAGGGCAAGGAGAGCTGGCAACAAATGTAATAGCTATTTTAATATAGCTATCTTCATACCTTATCTTCTACCTTAAGTAGACAGTTTCAGGCAGGTAGCCATGTTGGTCTGAAGCACTAGAACAAAGTTTGAGTCCAGTGGTGCCTTCCAGGACAACGTATAAGCTTTTGAGATCTGATGAAGTGCGCACGCACACCGAAACGTATACCCAGAATTAGACTTTCTCGGTCTTCAAGGTGCCACTCGACTCAGGCTTTGTTCTAAGCAGACAATGTTTGCAAGTAAGGTTGCATGCTAATCCTGGTCACAAATATTCTATCCTTTATATCTACCAGCCTTTTAATTCTTGCAAGACCGTAGGTTTGAAGACAGCAAGGAACATGGGGGGGGGATGAGGAACACTAAAGTAAGGGACATTCGTTTTTCATGTTGACAGACAGCAATACCATGTACCCATTCCACACATGTTTGTTCCCACTGGATTCCCATTGAATTCAGTGATTAACTGATCACATCCAGGTAAATGTGCGTAGGGGTGCAGCCTGACTACCTTGTGAATGCTCCACTCTGCACTCCTCCCCCCCTTCCTGAATGTTTTTGCTCTGCTTCTCTTCCCACCAGCGTCACTGTGTCGCTCACAGCACAGAAGTAGACAGCAGAGTCGCTCAGCTGACTGGCGGGTTTCCACATGTGGAAGGTCTTGTTCGTTTTAACGTGGTCGGCTTCGAAACCTTGACGAGTCCCATAATCTGAGGCAGATTGGCCCAGTTCCCTTAGGAATAGCTTGAGAGGTTGACCAGGATGCTGAACGTACCAGAATGGGTAGTACTGGGTAAGCGAGGCTTCATCGTAGCTACATTCGAGAAGTATTGGGTTGCCTTGGGGGACAGTCACAGTGCCTTGCGATTGTTTCACTGTCAGTCCAGTGGTCCATTCTGTGGAGAAGAAAATGGCAGAAGAGTTGATCTCAGAGGGGCAGGTGGGTGACTGGGTGGTCAACCCCATACCTGCTCTGGGACACCTACCTTCTTGTGAATAATTTCAATTTTTTAAAAAAGAATTTCTTCTACACATTTACTTCAGCATTTCCTTTCAATATCTGTGCTAATTTAGTTTTTCAGGTGTTTGTTTGTTTGTTTGTTTGTTTGTTTGTTTGTTTGTTTGGGGAAGGACATGAGTTGGATACCAACAAGAGATCTCCATGGATACAAGGACTTCTGCTGGTTAAAGCACCTTTCTCTACTTCCCCCTCCTGTGGTAGTCAAAGACCCCCCCCCCCAATCATGTTGGGGGAACATGTGTGGGGGAGGAAATAAACAAGATCCAGAGGAGAATCAATGGATTGTTACTTACTTAAAAGGGCCATGATTAATATGGAGAGAGCCCATGGGAGAGACATCTTCTTTCTTGTTCAAGGAGGGGCTGACCTAAGAGAAAATAATCTGAAGGTATTCGGTTCAACTTCAGAGCTTTCTGCTGCTCAGTCCGCTGTGTGAGAAAAAGTATTGAAATGCAACTGACTCTTCTTAAATACGTGTTTCTTTAAAGATCTTGAACTTCCAAGCAGAAGGATGGAAGACCGAAGGATGTGGTTAGTGGCCCTGTGTGTTTCAGAAATATCAGGGTTTTTACATTTGACTTCCGCTAGGATGAAATATGAGTAGAACACGCTCAACATCTTCACCTTGTGGGCAAAAGCCACATAGCAGCAAGAAATAACAGCTCCTTGACTTAAAAGATGTGAGACCAGCCCTCGTGTGTTTTATATTAATTTTTAATACTTTGCATTGTCCAATTGTCATGCTTGGTTTTCTTTACGCTTCCACACACACTGAATAATGCACTTTCAGTCCACTTTCGATGTACTTTGCAACTGGGTTTCAATGTATGAAATGGGAAAATTCACTTATGAACGATTGCTTGAGTGCCTTGAAAATGGATTGGAAATTGCATTCTTCTGGTTTCCTCTGAGTCCCAGATGGGAAGTACAGGGAGTCTATCATAGCTCCACATAGACTTGCTATTTGAGCCTCTCATCAAGGAAAAATAAAGATGGCTACTACTACTACTACTACTACTATTATTATTATTATTTAGCAAGGGGGGAAGTGAGGAAATATCTAGACCAGGACCTCATTTAATGATTCTGGTTTTTACTGTAAAAGAAGAGTCCTGGATTATGGCTTGAAGGTACATGACACCTTCCTAAAGCTAAGCCCATCTGGGTTTGGTCAGTGCCTGGATGAGAGACCTTTTGAAAACCTCCATGTCTACCACCTTGAGTGGAAGTAAGTAAGAAGCAGGGATGGTTTGCCATTGCCTTCCTTGATAGAGTATCTTGGTGGTCTTCCTTCCAAGTACTGACCCTGCTTAGCTTCCGAGATCTGATGAGATCAGGCCAGGGGTCTTTTCGGGGGGGAGCGCACCGGAGCGCAGCTCCGGGAGCTCAGGAGCCAAGCCCCGCCCCCAGCCGGCGTCCCGGAGAGTCTTTCAGGCAGCCGAATGTCAATTTCAGCTCCATTATCTCCTATGGGCCATTGAAGTCAATGGTGAAAACATAGGGTATATTCTGGGGGCTGGAGGGGAGGGGGTTTGAGGGAGAGGCTCGAAACTCACAGGATAGCTGATGGAGCCTCTCCCCAAGATACCCACCAAGTTTCAAGAACATTGGACCAGGGGGTCCAATTCTATGGGCCCCTAAACAGGTTGCCCCTATTCCCTCCATTGTTCTCTATGGTGGGAAAAAAATAACTTTTTTTCCCACCATAGAGAACAATGGAGGAAATGGGGCAACCTATTTGGGGGCCCATAGAATTGGACCCTCTGGTCCAATGTTCTTGAAACGTGGTGGGTATCTTGGGGAGAGGCTCCATCAGCTATCCTGTGATCTTGGAGCCTATCCCTCAAACCCTCCCCTCCAGCCCCAGAATATACCCTATGTTTTCACCATTGACTTCAATGGCCCATAGGGTATAATGGGGCTGAATTGCCACTGAATTTCTTTCATTCCCTCCTTTCCTTCTTTCTTTTTCCTCTTTCCCTCATTCTCCTCTCCTCTCCTCTCCCTCTCCTCTCCTCTCCTCTCCTCTCCTCTCCTCTCCTCTCCTCTCCTCTCCTCTCCTCTCCTCTCCTCTCCTCTCCTCTCCTCTCCTTCCTTCCTTTCTTTCTTTCTTTCTTTCTTTCTTTCTTTCTTTCTTTCTTTCTTTCTTTCTTTCTTTCTTTCTTTCTTTCTTTCTTTCTTTCTTTCTTTCTCACCTTCTTCTCTTCTCTTTTTCCTCCTTTCCCTGTTTCCCTCCTTCTTCCCTCTCTTTCTTTCCCTCTTTCCTTCCTTCTTTCCTTCTCTCTACTCTCTCTCTTTCCTTCCCTCTTTCCTCCTTCTGTGGCCCAACTCTCATGAGAAGGAGTTTAAACTTTAAACCCCTTCTCTCTTAGCTCCCCCACCCAGACCAGCTGGGGAAGGGAAGGGGAGGCTTTTGAAGATGCTTCCCCCCTTTTGCTTCCCCTTCTGACATCACTTCCGGTGATGTCAGGGGGCGTGGCATATGCTAATAGCCTAATGGCTCATTAGCATACCATATGCTAATGAGCTCCTGCAGCTGTTCTTCTACAAAAAGACCCCTGGATCAGGCTATACCATGCCACCCTCCCTTGGAAGGTAGCTCTACTGGATCACAAATACCTAATTGTTGAGCCCCGTCTGTCTTTCTCAGAGGATGGGTTCCTTGCTCCCTAAAGGCTTCTCTTCAACAAAACAGAGAAGAACATGTACACTCTACTAGATTTCTTGGAGGCAGGGCAAGGAGTGTTGGCTAAAAATGTAATAGCTATATTAATATAGCTATCATAGTATAGATATCTTAAGTAGACAGTTTCGGGTGGGTAGCCACGTTGGTCTGAAGCACTAGAACAAAGTTTGAGTCCAGTGGCATCTTTGAGACCAACAAATTTTTAATTCTGGGTATAAGCTTTTAAGATCTGATGAAGTGCGGATGCACACCAAAACTTATACCCAGAATTAGACCTTGTTGGTCTTCAAGGTGCCACGGGACTCAGGCTTTGTTCTAAGCAGACAGTGTTTCCAAGTAAAGTTGCATGCTGATTACTAGAGCTAAACATTCTATTCTTTATATCTACCAGCCTTTTAATACTTGGAAGACTGTAGGTTTCATAGAATCATAGAATGTTAGAGTTGGAAGGGATCTTGCAGGTCATCTAGTCCAGCCCCCTGCACTCTGCCTTCCTTCCTTCCTTCCTTCCTTCCTTCCTTCCTTCCTTCCTTCCTTCCTTCCTTCCTTCCTTCCTTCCTTCCTTCCTTCCTTCCTTCCTTCCTTCCTTCCTTAACATAAGAACATAAGAGAAGCCAATGTTGAATCAGGCCAATGGCCCATCCAGTCCAACACTCCGTCACACAGCGGCCAAAATATACCAGGTGCCATCAGGAGGTCCAGCAGTAGGGCCAGGACACTAGAAAACCTCCCACTGCTGCCCCCTCCAGCACCAAGAATAGAGTGCATCACCTGCCCCAGACTTAGAATTCCCATCTATACCCTGTGGCTAATAGCCACTGATGGACTTCTGCTCCATATGTTTATCTAATTCCCTCTTGAAACTGTCCATGCTTGTAGCTGCCACCACCTTCTGTGGCAGTGAATTCCATATGTTAATCACTCTTTGGGTGAAGAAGTATTTCCTTTTATCTGTCCTAACCCGACTGCTCAGCAATTTCATGGAGTGCCCACGAGTTCTTGCATTGTGAGAAAGGGAGAAAAGTACTTCTTTCTCAACCTGCTCAATCCCATTCATAATCTTATAAACCTCAATCATGTCACCCCTCAGCCGTCGTTTCTCCAAGCTGAAGAGCCCCAAGCGTTTTAACCTTTCTTCATAGGGAAGGTGTTCCAACCCTTTTATCATTCTAGTTGCCCTTCTCTGCACTTTTTCCAATGCTATAATATCCTTTTTGAGATGTGGTGACCAGAACTGTACACAGTATTCCAAATGAGGTCGCACCAATGATTTATACAGGGGCATCCTTCCTTCCTTCCTTCCTTCCTTCCTTCCTTCCTTCCTTCCTTCCTTCCTTCCTTCCTTCCTTCCTTCCTTCCTTCCTTCCTTCCTTCCTTCCTTCCTTCCTTCCAAAGCCAGTGGGGGGACAGGAAATAACACAGTCTTCTCCCCGTTACCATGGCAAACAAATTGACAATAACCCATGACCAAAATAAATATTCAAAAAATCCCAGGCCACTCACAGACCGTACAGCCATGTAGCGTCAGAGTGTTGCCCTGGGATCAGAGAGGCCGGGGTTACAGCCCCAGCCTAGCCACTGAGTGCTTCTTGTCCAGTCATTCTCTCTCAGCCTAACCTACCTCACAGGGTTGTTGCGAGGAGCCATGAATGCTCTAAGAAGGGAGGGATAAAATATAGCAACATATTCCTAAGATTTCAATATCTCCCCTCTATATATCCAGTAGCCATGAGCTGACCCCTCCCCATGCAGACAGACAAAGTTATATTTTTTTAAAAAAAATCTAACTTGGTGGTAGTTCCACTAAAAGTTAACAGCAACAGCTCAACATGGGCAGATGCCACAATACAGGTGGTACTTAGGGTTGCAACGGCAACCTCCAAGTTGTGCTAGAGAAGGACATGGAAGTGCTCAGCAGGTGTAAAAGAGGACTTGCTGGAGGGGATTGATCCTGAGCCAGCACCGCAGAAAGAAGGGATAAAATGGGCTTTCTCCACCCCTGGGAGTCCCTGCAGTCCCCCCCTCCCCTGTACTCCACAGATCAGTTATACTTCTTCCCCCAAAGAGTGATTGACACATGGAATTCACTGCCGCAGGAGGTGGTGGCAGCTACAAGCACGGACAGCTTCAAGAGGGAATTGGATCAACATACGGAGCAGAGGTCCATCGGTGGCTATTAGCCACGAGGTATAGATAGGAACTCTCTGTCTGGGGCAGGTGATGCTCCGTATTCTTGGTGCTGGGGGAGGGGGGCAACAGTGGGAGGGGCTTCTAGTGTCCTGGCCCCACTGCTGGACCTCCTGATGGCCCCTGGTATTTTCGGCCACTGTATGACACAGAGTGTTGGACTGGATGGGCCACTGGCCTGATCCAACATTGGCTTCTCTTATGTTCTTATGTAGGAACTCTGGGGCAAGTGATGCTCTGTATTCTTGGTGATCGGGGGGTTCAACAGTGGGAGGGCTTCTAGTGTCCTGGCTCCACTGCTGGACCTCCTGTTGGCCCCTGGTATTTTTGGCCACTGTGTGACACAGAGTGTTGGACTGGAGGGGCCACTGGCCTGATCCAACATTGGCTTCTCTTGTGTTCTTATGTAGGAACTCTGGGGCAAGGGATGCTCTGCATTCTTGGTGCTCGGGGGGGTCAACAGTGGGAGGGCTTCTAGTGTCCCGGCCCCACTGGTGGACCTCCTGATGGCCCCTGGTATTTTTGGCCACTGTGTGACAGAGTGTTGGACTGGAGGGCCACTGGCCTGATCCAACATTGGCTTCTCTTATGTTCTTATGTAGGAACTCTAGGGCAAGTGATGCTCTGTATTCTTGGTGCTCGGGGGGGTCAACAGTGGGAGGGGGCTTCTAGTGTCCTGGCCCCACTGCTGGGCCTCCTGATGGCACCTGGTATTTTTGGCCACTGTGTGACACAGAGTGTTGGACTGGATGGGCCACTGGCCTGATCCAACATTGGCTTCTCTTATGTTCTTACATTAATTCTGTGAGAACACCCAGCCGCACACCTGACCACCTTATGCAGCAGTCTCAAACTGCGTGGTGTCTAGCCTAGGGTTGCCAAGTCTGGGCTGGGAAGTTCCTGGAGATTTGGGAGCAGAGCCGAGGAAGGAAAAGGAGTTCAGCATGAATGTGATATCACCGAGTCCACCTTCCAAATTTGCCATTTTCTCGAGGGGGACAGTCTCCGTAGTCTGCAGAACAGATATAATTCCAGGAGAGCACCAGGCCCCACCTGCAGGTTGGTAACTGTACATGCAGAAGCAACACATGTTTGAGGTGGGACCTCGAGTTCCTCGGTCCGATGAGAGTTCGAGGAACTAACCAGGTTTGTCAACCTGCTGGATTCCGGAGAACCGTATTGCTGAGTCAGCAGCGCACCAAGGCCAAAGAGACTTGAGGTTATGATCATGGTTTCCTCTCTTCCTGCATCACCGTGTTGCAGCAGCACACCAGTAGATGCCTGAGTCATGAAGCCGAGAGTCAGAGAGATGGAGGAGGCTTTGCTTCCCATTCTTCGAACGCTCTGCCAGGAAGCGCCCAGAGGTGACATTCTCCCTGGAAGTTGTGTACACCTTAAGGGATGGAGCTGATCTAGGCAGCTGGAGACACCAAAAGAAGCTCCAATAGCCAGCAGGGAAGTCACAGGTGATGGTGAATGGGTCTCCCTCCCGGATGTTCTTGGATGAGGGCATCTGAGTGACTTGGGACTCCGAGCTCCAGACTGCGGGGAAACAAGGTATCAATCAGATATAGACATCACTGGATTGGGTAACTGGCCAACACCAAAATCCTATCCACGCCAATTGTATGTGATAGAAATGCATGAAATGTATATAGCTAGGGCGGAAACAGAAACCAATGCATATCAATGCAATTGTCCTTGTTTTGTTTATTTATTCTTTCATTAACACTCGTCCTATTTGTAGTTATCCGTTCCTTTAGATATAGCGATCATTGGATCTGGGGACCTTCTGCAGTAACTGGGACCTTCTGCAATTCTGCAGGGCCTGTAAAACGGAGCTCTTCCACCAGGCTTTCGATTCGGGGTCACTGGTAACATCGTGGCCCTGGGCGCCGACATCGGCACTAAAGTAACATCAGCACCAAAGTGATATCTGACAGCCTGGCAAGGATCGGAATATGGCAACTGTTAGATCTGGATGCTGAAAGAATGCTGCCATTGTTTACTGTACTGCTAGCACTTTGTATTTTGTATTCTGCTGTGGTTTAAACTGTTTTATCTGTTTTAAAATGTTGTATAATGTTTTTATATATGTGATTGTGAGCCGCTCTGAGCCTGCCTTCATGGGGGTGGGGTATAAATTAATTAATTAAATAAATATACAAATAACTGGCCAACACCAAAATCCTGTCCACGCCAATTGTATGTGAGGGAAATGCATGAAATGTATATAGCTAGGATAGAAGTAGAAACTAACACATAGTGCAATTGTCCTCGTTCTGTTTCTTTATTCTTTCATTAACACCCATCCTATTTGTAGCTGGCCGTTTCTTTGGTGTGGCCTTTCAAATGGCCATGAGCCTCCCGCAATTTCCTTTTTCTTTTAAATATCCCTCTCGTATGCATGCATCTGCGGTGGCTCAAGTGGTTAAGACACTGAACTGCAGGCTGTGGAAGGTCAGTAGTTCAGCAGTTCGAGACCCGAGAGTGCCGCATGACGGAGTGAGCTCCCGTCTCTAGTTCCAGCTCCTGCCAACTTAGCAGTTCAAAAGCAAGAAGTTGCAAGTAGATAAATAAGGTACCACTTTGATGGGAAGGTAACAGCGTTCCATGCGCCTTGGTGTTTAGTCATGCCAGCCACATGACTATGGAAACGTCTTCGGACAGTGCTGGCTCTTCGGCTTTGAAACGGAGATGAGCACTGCAACCCTAGAGTCGGATTCGACTGGCTTTCGAGCAAGGGAACCTTTACCTATGCATGGAGGGTGTCTCTTTCATCTGTCTGCCATCACCTGCCTACTCCAATACGAAAAGATCTTGTTCCCCCAATAGTCTAGCTAGCTTTCCCCATGAATGTAATTTCTTTCCTTCATATACAGACATGTAAGATTTTCAAGTCCAGTCGCCCCTTAAAGACCAACGAGATTTTCCAGGGGACAACTTTCAATGGCCAAGGCTTCCTTCCTCAGATGCCAGTAAGAGAGCTTCAACGCCCAAAAGTTTCTACCCTGGGAAATCTGGTTGGTCCTCAAGGTGTGACTGGACTCAGTTCTTGCTCTTCTACTGCAGACCAACACGGCTACCCACCCATCCAGTCCAACACTCTGTGTCACACAGTGGCCAAAAATACCAGGTGCCATCAGGAGGTCCAGCAGTGGAGCCAGGACACTAGAAGCCCTCCCACTGCTGCCCCCCACCCCAAGCACCAAGAATACAGAGCATCCCTTGCCCCAGACTGAGCGTTCCTATCCATACCTTGTGTCTAATAGCCACCGATGGACCTCTGCTCCATACGTTTATTTAATTCCCTCCTGAAGCCGTCCATGCTTGCAGCTGCCACCACCTTCTGTGGCAGTGAATTCCATGTGTCAATCACTCTTTGGGTGAAGGACTTCCTTTTATCTGTTCTAACCCGACTGCTCAGCAATGTTAGAGTCCAACAAGTTAGAGTCCAACAAGATTTACAGGGTATGGGCTTTCGAGAGTCAAAACTCCCTTTAGCAGCTATAGACATGGGCTCGTCTTTCCCTTACACTGCCTGTCCACTAACCCTTTCTGACATAACGTCTGCACATTCATTTGTGCAGATTATGCGCTGAAATCAAACCTGGGCCCCTTGTTTGATAGCCAACGATCGAATTTGCCAGTTTGTTTTTTCCCCCTACACTAATGATTCAGTTCAAGTGCCGCCCCCCCCCCCCTGGAATTTAACCCAGAAAGGACTTACAGTAGAAATGAAGAAGGAAGAGGAGGAACGTCAGCGCCATGCCTTGATGTGGTGGTTCTCCTTCTGTAACTGAAAAGCAAAGATGAGAAACTGAGGATCCAAGCCTTGACAGTGACGGATTTCCTGAGGCTCAGGGGCGTCATGCGATCACTTGCGTGAAATATATGAGAGGTGGGGTGGGAGAACAGCTGCCACTGGGAAGATAACAAAGGTATGTAGAATCAGGCCCCTAGCCACGGATTTTTTACTTGTGGGGCATATTTTTTTTTCCTTCTGGGACAGACACAACATCAGATAAAAAAATAAAATAAACACAAACTGCCGCTCTTGTATGGTATTTCCCTCCCCTCCGATCAGCTGTTAGACCTAACAGCTCAGTCCGGTTTAGTTTATTATAATTAGCCCTTGGCCGTGACGAGGTTACAAGACACAGATTGTGCACAAACTATAGGTTCATATCAGAATATGCAAAAGCACCAGAAATCGGCAACCAGATATGACTAATTTAATACAGCCGCCTGAAGAATGCCCCTTCCCGTCGCCGCCTCGGAACGTACGTTCTTTGCAGCAAGGACAAATAATGCAACTTTATGAGAGATATATGCATCAATTGTCAGAGAACCAAAAATGAAATTTTATCCTCAGCTGGGTAAGCACTAAGGCCAAATAAAATAACCTGCTGAAAATTGAGCCCTCGGACTAGGATACAAAGAGGATACGGTGAGGTCAGTCCTTCGGTTCATGGGTGCCACAAATACACAGTCGGTTGTCAACCTAACAGCTATTCCCCAAGGAGTGAAATTGACCCAAAGTGGCAGGGCAGCTTTCCTTTCCTTCCCCAGCCCCCTGCAGCAAAGGAGAGGCAGGGCGAGGAAAGAAAAGCTGCCCTGCCTCTTCCGGTCAGTTTCACTGCCCTCCAATCAATTGTTAAACCTAACAGCTGATCTGCCCCCGTGAAACTGACCAGCATCATAGAATGTTAAAGTTGGAAGGGACCCTGCAGGTCATCTAGTCCAACCCCCTGCACTCTGTGACCTTGGATCAGTCACAAGCTCTGGCACAGCTGTTCCTGAAAGAGCAGTTTCTGTCAGAGCTCTCTCAGCCCCACCTACCTCACAGGGTGCCTGTTGTGGGGAGGGGAAGGGGAAGGAGTTTGTAAGCCACTCTGAGACTCCAAGTGAAGGGCGGGGTATAAATCCAATCTCCTCCTCCTCCTGCAGGAGCATAGCCGAAAGATAGCCCTACAACAGGGCGGTTTCCCTTTCTTTCCCCAGCCTCGCTGCTGCTGTCGAGCTAGGCACACTGGGGGGTGGGGGGGTGTCTGGCATCCTCAGGTGATGGGGCAGGGCTTGTGGGGGGGGCTCTGCCCCCAAATGCCCCACCGTGGGTACGGGCAAGTGTAGAATGCAGATTTCAAATTCAGTTGTGCATTGAGTACAGTGTGTGATTTGGGTACGGCAAATGGGTGATTATGCCGCGGGCCGCATAAGAGCCCTGCATGGGCCAGATCCAGGCCCCGGGCCTTATGTTTGACACCCCTGCTGGAGAGTATCACATCCCTGTTGAGGTCCCTCCCCTTCCCAAGCTCTGCCCTCCCCAGGTCTCGCCTCCAAATCTCTAGGCATCTCTCCAGCAGGAATCGGCGACCCTCTCCAGCGCCACTGTTTGCCCTCCGTGAACTCACGGAAAGAAATGTGCCTGTCGGATGACACCCGGCCGGCCTTCATGCGACTGTGTCAGTTCTGCTGATGAACTTGACCCACTGATTTGCAAATGCCCAAATGGCATCCAGTGGAAATATTAACTGACTTCAGGAGCAGAAGGGAAGTTCCAAAAAAAGCTGGCGTGTTTTACAAGGGAGCAACATCCATCGGATGGCGGGATATCCCACGAGGTATTAAATGAAGCTGTTTCCCCCTCATTCCTTGCGTTTACAAGTAACACAGACCAGGCACACTCCTCCTATGGCTATTCTTGCCCGCTATGGGGCGAGTTCATTCCCTAGGGCTGGTAATCTGTTCTTGTAGAGGGCAAACAGATGGGAAAGATTTGAAGTTCCAGGTCACCCTCTAGTGGCTAAAAATATAAGCACAAGTTTATCCATCTTCGTTTTGCTTTACGGATTTAACATGATGATTGGAATACAGTCAGGGCTCTTTTTGTAGCAGGAGCTCTTTTGCATACTAGGCAACACACCCCTAATGTAGCCAGTCCTCCAAGAGCTTACAGAGCTCGTCTTACAGGGGCCACTGTAAGCTCTTGGAGGATTGGCTACATTAGGGGTGTTTTAAGTATTGATAGGCAGGAGACGATGTTCCATAACAAGGCTTTTATTCAAAACATTACTCAGCTCTGATCTGCTCTGTTAAGAGCGGCACCCAAACTTATACTGTTCCACAACTGAACTATATACAATGTAACTATAAACAGGAGGTCTGATTGGACCTAAGCGGAGCTTTCTGATAGGATACTCTGTGTGGTTTCAGGACCACTAGAAGGCCTTTATTAGACACCCAATCACGATTAGGGAACTAGGATAAGAACATAAGAACATAAGAACATAAGAGAAGCCAATGTTGAATCAGGCCAATGGCCCATCTAGTCCAACATACCATAGTGTAATCCATAACTAAAACAGCATAGAATAAACCCAGAAGAAAACTGGGAACTGTAGTGAAAGTATGCAGGACTCTTTATTAATGATCCCTTCACAGCAGAATTACCTTCCCAGAGATCCATAGCTGGAAAATAAATAATAGATTTAAATTGGGTTTGAATTTGTAATTAAGAACATAAGAAAAGCCATGTTAGATCAGGCCAGTGGCCCATCCAGTCCAACGCTCCATGTCACAGAGTGGCCAAAACCCAAGGGCCATCAGGGCATCCACCAGCAGGGCCAGAACTCCAGAAGCCCTCCCACCATTGCCCCAAGCACCAAGAAGACAGAGCATCACTGCCCCAGACAGAGTGTTCCACTGATCTCTTGTGGCTCTGCTCCATATGTTTATCCGGTCTATGCTTATAGCCACCACCTCTTCCTGCAGCAGTGAGTTCCACGTGTTCCTGAGAGTGCTTTGAGAGATCTACATCAAACTGGCCAGTGTTGCTGTCGAAGGCCTACTCAGTCTTTGGAATACAGAAAAGACTCAAGCTGGTGACATGATTTCTCCTAGATGCCCTGTCCAGGACCCAAGAGTCTTATTTTGGCCTAGGGAGTTAACCAGGCTCCTCGGGCGTGGGGAGGAACGCTGGAAATTAACACAACATGCCTACTTGACTTGGAAGTGATGTAGGGACTTGGGTGAGGGGCAAAACTCTATGATAATTACCATATGGCATTGTGTGTAGCATAGCCATTGTCTGATGGCCTTAAGTTCTGACTCTTTTAGTGTTATGCACCACTAGATGTGGGGTGGAGCCTGGCATCAGGGGACGCCCAGCACCATTGGAGGGTCCAGCAACCTTATAGCTGTGATCACACACACTAAATAATCCACTTTCCAACTGGATTTTGCCAGTTCACACAGTAAAAATCCAGTTGGAAAGTGCACTGAAAGTGGATTATTTCATGTGTGTAACCACAGCCCATGTCTGGGGAATATTTAAATTGATAAAGACTAGAAGCATTATCTCAGGAAGAAGAAGAAGAAGAAGAAGAAGAAGAAGAAGAAGAAGAAGAAGAAGAAGAAGAAGAAGAAGAAGAAGAAGAAGAAGAAGGAGAAGAAGGAGAAGAAGGAGAAGAAGGAGAAGGAGGAGAAGGAGAAGGAGGAGGAGGAGGAGGAGGAGGAGGAGGAGGAGGAGGAGGAGGAGGAGGAGGAGGAGATTGGATTTATACCCTGCCCTTCACTTGGAGTCTCAGAGCATCTTACAAACTCCTTTCCCTTCCCCTCCCCACGACAGACACCCTGTGAGGTAGGTGGGGCTGAGAGAGCTCTGAGAGAAACTGCTTTCTGAAGAGCAGCTCTGTTAGAACTATGGCTTGCCGAAGGTCATCCAGCAGCTGCGAGTGGAGGAGTGGGGAACCAAACCCAGTTCTCTCAGATTAGAGTCCACGCACTTAAACCACTACACCAAACTGGCCCTTATAAACAAATTGACACCAGATAGTGCTTCGTGTAGAATATTCAGGTCCTGGAATGGGAACAGACGATCAAGGTGAGGTCATTTACAATCTCAGGGACGGACTGGATGGTTCTACTGTGTGAGCAACAAATTTATATTCCTTAAGAACACGATATAAGTTACCAGCCAACAGATAATATTATCCAGTATACTTTGGGGTGGGGGTGGAAAGAAAGCCCCTTCAGTGCCTTTGGCAGATGAGAATTGGCATCTCCCCTCCAGCAATGTTTTCCAGAGCAGGACTTCTGCGCTCTGCTACTCGTTGGGTTTGTGTGGTGTGACTCAAGGCACAGAAGTAGACAGATGAGTCTCTCAGCTCCCCAGAGTCCTTTGTCAGATTGAAAGAGGTCTTTGCCTTATTAAGGTGAGCTGTAAAACCACTCCCGCGTTTCCTTGCCTCCTCATCCTGGCCGCTGAGGCTGGACACCAAGAGCTGAAGGCCTTTGTTTGGGGGCTGCTCGTACCAGAAAAGTGTCGGGGAGTAAGAGGTTTCGTATCGGCACGGCAGCAAAACTCTTTGCCCTTCTCGGATGACCATGGGATCTTCTGTTTGGAAGACGGCGTCTCCCCGGATGGTTCCTGCAACATTTAAACTTTAATCAGTTTGTTAATTAATTAGGGATATTTTTAAAAAAAAATTACCAAAAACATCCTACCTTTCAGCCCTTACAAGGGGCACAGAGGTGGCTAACAAATTAAACTATGCATAACAAAATCCACATCTTAAAAACCATTAAAATCACCAACCTCCCCAAAGACACACATCATTAAAACAATTAAGATCGGCTAAAATACAGAAGGGAGGGAAGGAGGCCTGGCACAACCCAATCTCATCAGTTCTCAGAAGCTGAGCAGGGCCATCCCTGGTTGGTACTTGGATGGGAGACCTCCAAGGAAGACTCTGCAGAGGAAGGCAATGGCCAACCACGTCTGCTTCTCACTTTCCTTGACAGCCCCTTGCTGGGGTCACCGTAAGTCAGCCGTGACTTGACCGCACTTCACACATGCACACAAAACACATTAAAAAAAACCCCAGCCATTAAAACCAACGTTCCCTCCGAGCTGTGGAGTCTTGTGCGCAAAAATTCTACTTTGTGAGCTACCGGCATTAAAGTTGTGAGCGAGCGATTTGGCGGCTGCATAAATTAGTTTGCTCTGCAGCCATCCTTCCTGAGCTAAGACGAAAATGTGTGAGCCGCAGGCTAACAAGAACTGTGAGTCAGCTCACACTAACTCAGCTTAGAGGGAATGCTGATTAAAACAGGAAGGAGGCATCGCTGAGGGAGCACCAACTGAATCTGGCAAGTACTTGGATGACAGACCTCCTTGGAATACCAACAGTCGGGAGGCAGGGGCAGACTTCATTCAGCCACCTCTCTGAATATTCTCCCAGTCCCCTGAAGGGGGTCAGTCACCAGAGGTCGACATGACTTCCAGGTGCACACAAAGGGACTTTCTGCATACCAAGCAGATGCTCTACCATGGATCCCCTCTTGCCTTCAAAAACCCAATGAAGGGTCTCCATAAGTTGGTTGTGACTTCAGCTCTTAACTATCATTCATCACTTGATTGAGAGAGGTCTGTCTCCGGTGGATTTTCTCTGCCCTTTCTCTATTCTGCATAGATGGGGAGTGCAGTTCCTCTCTCTGCTTTGTGGTTTTCGTGCAGCTCTGGCTGGGTTTTCCGCCACTGTGTCTCTCATGGCACAGAAGAAGACGGCCGAGTCGTTCAGGCTGCTGGCTCCTTTTCGCAAGTGGAAGGATTTCCCTGCCCTGAGGTGTTCGGCAAAGAAGCTGCCCCGATCCTCTTTTCCAGAATGTTCTGTCAGCAACAGCTGGGGGCCCTCACTGTTGGAGCGCTGGAGGTACCAGAACAGAGTTGCCGATCCAGCATACTCATAGGTACAGTTGATAAACAATGGTTCTCCTTCCTTTACCAGAAGAGAGCTTTGGGGCTGTCTCACCGAATCTCCATTAATCCCTTATGGGAAGAAAAGACATCAGACTGTTATATTCTTCCTTCCGTGGGCACCAAAAATTGAGAAAAATATCAACCGAATCATACAAACATCCCCTCAGAGAAAATCTCCCAGAGTAGGAGATGAAAGAAAGTAAAGGAAGACTCATCCCATGGGATCGACTCCATTTCCCACCATTTTTCCTTCTGTAAAATAAGAACAGCTGCGAAGAATGGAAATGCAGGATTAGGCCAGGTTCCCAAGAAAGAATGTGGGTGGTGGGCCTTAGGATATGTGAATGACCAATAGAAAACGGCAAGTGGGACCCATCATTTGAATTATAGATGCTTCTTAGGCATGTCTTCCATTTAAACGTCATGCCACCCCGACCGTATTTTGGTTTGGATGATTAAAGTAAGTTCATTGATGGGGCCAGAAAAGGAAAGTTCTTAAGGGCTTTGTAGGACCTATCAAGGACAGAGAAAATCTACCTGAGTCGGATCCCTAAAGAGCATCTGCTTAGCATGTAGAAGGTTCCAGGTCCCATCCCCAATTAAAAGATCAAGCAGTTGGTGTCGTGAAGGGCCTGTGCCTGAGACCCTGGAGAGGTGCAGCTGGTCTGAGTAGACAATACTTGACTTTGGACCTTGAGGGACTAAGAGTCTTGATTCAGTATAGGAGCTTCATGAGTGTTTCATGTGTGTTTCAGGTAGCCAAACTCCATGGTTGAGCAAGGCCCGCAAAAGAGAGGAATGCCCGTCCAGGAGAGAGTCTCTTTACCCCAAGGTGGAAAACAGAGAGCAGAAGACACAAGCTTTGAAAGAACATGCGATACTGAACTGAGGAAAGAAGGACAGAATACTGAACAAAAAAGGAGATTGGGAGCAAAAGCCCTCCTCCAAAACGGGTAGGGATTTGAGAAGACAAACGCTACTCACTTGACATTAAAGCCAATAACACCACGAGTGCTGACGGAAAGATCATGGCGAGGGATCCGAATGCCTGGGTCCAGTTAATTCAGAACTCTGCTGTGCTGGGAATGGACCTCAGCAGGAGGGCTGATGCTCCTCGGGCCTCCACCGGTTGATGAACAAGAACCCACGTTCTGCTGCAAAGCCAGCCCAGAGGTGCCTGAGAAGAATCTGGCTTCCTCCTCCCACCTTTCATTTAACCTCTTGTGGTTTCCTGCTCTGGTATTCGATAGAGTGATCTGAGCTTTCAATGTAAGACGACTCAGCTTCCTTTCCTGGTTATGGTCTACACATCTGAAAGCGAGCAAGGCGTTTATGAACCAGAAGGGAATGTAGGTTGCCAGCTTCCAGGTGGTGGCTGGAGATCTCCTGGGATTATGACTGATCTCCAGGCAATAGAGATCAGTTCCCCTGGAGAAAAAGGCCCCGTGGCACTGTGCCCTGCTGAAGTCCCCCTCCTTCCCCAAACCCCTTCCTCCACAGGCTCCATCCCCCAAATCTCCGGGAATTTCCAAACACAGAGTTGGCAACACTATCTGGGCTCCCTATTCTGAGTTCGGTCCAAACACGAACTCTCGATTTCGTTTTGGTTTCCTTGTAACATCTTGTGCCGTTCTGATCTGCTCTGACGTAACGCCTGCCCAACCTTTATTCAGAAGTGTTCTTTGACCATCCTATCTGGCAAGGTGACCATTTGTGAGTCTTTTCACATGAATGTTCTCATTTTCTGTGTTTCACTAACACTGGTGAGGATATTGTTGCCTCTCCAGTTTTCAGGGCTCACCAGGACACCAAAACGAGTTTCTTCTCCATCCCCCCCCAAACCCCAGTCTTCTGTGCAGGCACATTCCCAAATCAACCCGGAATTGTCAACCCTAAGTAAATGGAAGACAACCTTCAGCAACCATCCCTGAAGTATCTCATGCATCATAGGCTGGGGAGCAGGTGGCACAGCTTGACAACAATGGAGGGCAAGGGGGAGAGGGGATTATCATCATCATCGTCATCATCTCACTGAGAGGTGACATGATAGCCATCTTCGAGTACTTGAAGGGCTGTCATATAGAGGATGGTACAGAATTGTTTTCTGTTGCCCCAGAAGGTTGGACCAGAACCAGTGGGTTGAAATTAAATCAGAAGAGTTTTTGGCTAAACATGAGGAAGAACTTCCTGACATTAGTTGCTGCAGAGTTTCTGGGTTGTGTGGCCATGGTCTTGGCATTGTAGGACCTATGATGCCACGGCCACACAACCCGGAAAATCTACAGCAATGGATGAACTCTGGCCATGAAAGCCTTCGACAACATAACTTCCTGATAATTAGAGCAGTTTCTCGGTGGAACAGGCTTCCTCAGGAGGTGGTGGGCTCTCCTTCCTTGGAGATTTTTGTAGAGAGGCTCAATGGCCATCTGACGGCAACGCTGATTCTGCGGACTTGGGCAGATCATGAGAAGGGAGGGCAAGAAGGGTTACTTCAGTGCTTAGTTCTTGTGGCCCTTTCTTCACACACCCAAGGAAATGCCGATTTCCACTTTGGGATCAGGAAGCAATTTTTCTCCAGGCCGGTTTGGCCAGGGATCCTGGAGGGTTTTTGGTCATCCTCTGGGTGTGGAACAGGGGTCACTGTGGGTGTGGAGGGGAGGTATTTGTGACCCCGGAGGTCCCTTCCAACTCTATGATTCTATCATCATCATTATCATCTGCCCTCCGAAAGGAAAGTGGAAAGAGGCAAAGAATGAAAATCTATCATATCAGCACTGCTCCCTAGTGGACATAATTATGCATTGTGAAATAAATCCCATATGCATCTAACACCAGAAGATGATGGGAATGCAACCACAGAACAAATTTTATTTACGTACTTACTTACTTACGTACTTCAATTTCTATCCCACCCTTCCCTCAGGCAGGCTCAGGCAGGCTCACAATGTCACATAAAAATTGTGACTAACATAACAATAAATAGGTGTTTAACAATAAAATTAGCATTACAATCAATGCAGCGAACTAGAGTGAGCTTGGATGGAAACATTTCAGAGTGGTGCTACTGGACAATTCGCTAGATGAAAATCAGTGCTGCCAGTAAGGGAGGCCAGGATGGATTTGGACGCCCGGTGCCTCACCCGAAAGCCTGACAGAACAGCCCCGTTTTAAAGGCCCCACAGAATTGTAACAGGTCCCGCAGGGCCCTGATCTTAAAGCCAGGACAGGATTGGAAGCCTCAACAATCTTATTGGTTGTTGTAAAATTCTAACCAATCAAATACTGTATAATAGTTATGGAGGGAACAAACCTCATTGGTCTTTATCTCCGTTTTGTTATTGGATGTTAACGTATGAAGGGGTATGGTTTTGACAGCCCGCACTGTTTAAAAAGGGAGCTGTGCTCCACTGTCTTGTGTGTGTTGTCTGACTGTCTGGTTTGCTGAAATCACTTCTGAAACACTCTCTTTGTTAAGTTGCTTACTTAACAATAACGACGCAGAGCTCTTTGCTATATACATTTTTTCGATCAAACGCTGCGAGACCAAGCAATGGTCGAATCCCGAGGAGTTAGCCATCTTGGTCTAATGATAAAAGGGTATGATAAAAGAATGATAAAAGGGTTGGAACACCTTCCCTATGAAGAAAGGTTAAAACGCTTGGGGCTCTTTAGCATGGAGAAACGACGGCTGAGGGGTGACATGATCGAGGTTTATAAGATTATGAATGGGATTGAGCAGGTTGAGAAAGAAGTCATTTTCTCCCTTTCTCACAATACAAGAACTCGTGGGCACTCCATGAAATTGCTGAGCAGTCGGGTTAGAACAGATAAAAGGAAATACTTCTTCACCCAAAGAGTGATTAACACACGGAATTCACTGCCACAGGAGGTGGTGGCAGCTGCAAGCATGGACAGTTTCAAGAGGGATTTAGATAAACATATGGAGCAGAGGTCCATCAGTAGCTATTAGCCACAGGGTATAGATGGGAACTCTCAGTCTGGGGCAGGTGATGCACTCTATTCTTGGTGCTGGAGGGGGCAGCAGTGGGAGGGCTTCTAGTGTCCTGGCCCCACTGCTGGACCTCCTGATGGCACCTGGTATTTTTGGCCACTATGTGACAGAGTGTTGGACTAGATGGGCCATTGGCCTGATCCAACATTGGCTTCTCTGATGTTCTTATATTCTTATGTCTGTTGCTGCAAAATAGTAAAAAGTCCAAGATCATCTTAAAGACTAACAAATTTTATTGTAGCACCAGCCTTCGAGAAACACAGCTCTCTCCGTCAGATTCATCTGACGGAGAGAGCTGTTTTTCTCGAAAGCTGATGCTACAATAAAGTTTGTTAGTCTTCACAGGGCCAATGGTCTGATGTGGCTCTTCCTGCCCTGAAACCAGCCTGTTCTTCTACGATTCTATTTCCTTTTTCCTGCCAGCACTTAAATTTCTACAGCAGATGGTTTGCCCAAATTTTACCAATACAGCTGAGCAGGCTGATAGGTCTGTGCTTTGCAGTCCGATGGCAACTTAAAGTGCAACAAGGTTTCCAGGGGGATGAGCATTCTGAGAGTTAACGTTCCCTTTGTCAGATTTGTTCACTTGCTATTTAACTTTGGTGGAGATCCAGTTTGATGTAGTGGTTAGGAGCACAGACTCTAATCTAGGAGGACCGGGTTTGATTCCCTACTCCTCCACATGCAGCTGCTGGATGACCTCGGGCCAGTCACAAGGTCTCTCAGAGCCGTTCTCTCAAGGGCAGTTCTCAAGAGAGCTCTTTCAGCCCCGCCTACCTGACAGGATGTCTGTTGTGGGGAGGGGAGGTGAAAGGAATTTGTAAGCTGCTCTGAGACCCCTTTGGGTAGTGAAAGGCAGGGTATAAATCCAGTCTCTTCCTCTTCTAAAATTTTCAGAAACAAAACTTGGCAACTGTCCTTTGCTTGGGAAACTGTGGGCTGTTCCTTCTCCCCGTCACTTCTGTTCAAAGAAAGAAAGGTTTCCCTTCGTTTGATTCACCTGGTTTATATTTATTGGTGACCTAATATTTTTTTTACAAACAAAACTTGAGGTCTCTCCTCTCAGTTGGAAAACGGCAGCCTCTCTGTTCTCTCCGTCGCTCCTCTTCAGAGAAAGGAAGACTTCTTGCCCGGCGCGAACGCCAGGATGTGGCACTGTGGCGCTCAGAGCACAAAGGTACATCGCAGAATCCAGCCGAGTCACCTTCCTGAAGGAGAAGACACTGCTCTTCCGATCACTGGAGACATATAAGACCCCCGGAGGATCCGTACTCTCGGCTGGCTTGCTGTATGTCGAGGCTATGCTGCGAGGACCCTGACTGGGGAACTGCCGGTACCAAACAACGTTTTCATTGGAAATAGAGGAGTGGCTACAAGAGAGGTTCAGTTCTCTTCCATCAGATGCAACCACCAATGGTTCTTGGATGATCTCAGCTTGGCACTGGAGCCCTGGAAAAGCCAATAGGAGAGGGTGGGGAAAAGGAACTGAGAATCTGTGGAGCACAGGGACGCTCAAAGACTGAAATATTTATTATTGATTTACAGAATTCGTGCACCACCTTTGTGCCCTATCAGGGCCATCGGGGGGGGCTAACCATTCAAGGCAGGCCGTTTGAAAACAATCAGAAGACTAATTTAAAGTTGATAAGTAAAATACGTACATAAAAACACAGACCCAGTGATTAAAACTCAGGGCAGGACGGAAAGGTTGATTTGAGAGAACTCTGGACAAAGCAAAACAAAAACAAAAAGGACTTTGCCCGCTGACAAAAGGCGGCGATGGAAAGGGGCCGATGAATATCCCTGAGAATATTCACAGCATTGGTGCCATGACTGAGGAGGCCCTGTCTTGGGTCACTCGGATAGTGGCAGACTCATCCCCAAAGCCAGTCCCAACATCCTTTCTCGCTCCTTCTTTTCCCGGCTTAAACTTGTGGCCTGATATCACACCATCAGATAGAATCCGACCGGTAACCAGGTGGCCATTTTCTTTTTCTACAGGCTGAGGCACTATAATCTATACTTGCCACTGGCAAAGACCCATGATTCTCCCTATTAAAAAGACGGCGTGTCCACCAGGATTTGGAAGGGAGGTAACTAGCATCTGGGGTGCCAGGAAGTAGTGAGGGGAGGCTGCAGCTCAATGGTAGAGCTTCTGTTTGGCATGCAGAAGGTCCCAAGCATCTCAGGATCAGGTGGTAGGTAGTGTGGAAAGATCTCTGCCTAACACCCCAGAGAGCCGCTGCCAGTCTGAGTGGACAATACTGACTTTGACGGACCAATGGTCTGAGTCAGTATAAAGCAGCATCATGTCACATGACTCACGTGCTGACAATGGGACCCCTCCGTGGGCCACGCTCTTGAGCTCATATTATCAAATGAGAAGACCATTTGGAATGAAAATACTGAAAGTCAGCTCTGACATAAAGCACCAGAAATCACTTTTGGAACAGATGCAGTAACGAGGGCATGCAAGTTAGGATCGGATCTCTGCGTAGGTTTCCTGCAAAAATTCCATAAATGGGACCCAAGATTTCGGTCCGGTCCAGTTCCTGGATTCCAGACGCAGACGGAAAACCAAAGCACGCAGTCTGCCCTCCGAAGTAGCCATGAGCTCTAGATACATCCAAACGAATACGGTGGAGAATCGCCAAACGCGCAGGTTTAAATAATACGGAGAAGAATTCGACCCACCTAAAGAGGACAGCATCATGATGATCGAGACTAAGACGATGGTCATCTTTGAGGGGTCTGGAACTGTATCGCTGTAGAATCCCGAGGTGGAATCTTTCCTTCCAATGATAGATGTTCGCTTTGTGTGTTTGTGTGAGTGTGTGTGTGTGTGTGAGAGAGAGAGAGAGAGAGAGAGAGGGAGAGGGAGGGAGGGAGGAAGGATTCTGCTGTTCTTTGCGGCTGAAGAGCTAACCTGGTGCTTAAAAGGAAGTGTAGAAGAACAGGAACTAGAAGGCAGACATCCAATGCGGTAGGTGGAAGACTGAGGTTGATAGATCTCACGTGAACGTCCACGAAGCTGCCTTCTACTGAATCAGGCCCCGGGTCCATCAAGGTCAGTACTGTCTCTACAGACTGGGCAGCCGCTCTCCAGGTTCTTATGGACATTCCTAAGTGTACCTCATAGTCTAGGCCTTTTGCTGTGAAGAGCCGCCAGGGACAAAAGAGTGGAATGAAGGCCTTCAGCCCTTGATCAGAAGAACGAAACGAAGGGATAGAGGTGGGTGGAAGAGACAGAATGTCTTTGAAGATGGGGGGGGAGACCACAAGATGCAACTTTTAAGTCCTACAAGCGCAGCCCAGGTGTTGCTACTCAAGGCCAAGAATGTGGCTATTGACCTGATGGCACCATCTGGAGGAGGAAGATAGACATTACATTCTTCTCCTTCCGTACACGATAAATTGCAGTGCAGAATTGTTCCACGCACTTAGCCAGAGACAATAGTTCCTTTGTTTAAAAACACTTAGGAAAGAGACGGGGAATCAAAATTAAGTTCCATCATATATTTATTTTTAGGCATTCCGATATGTTTAAAATCCCTTTAATTTGTCGTGGCTTCCTTCAAAGAAACAAGGGATTTCAGTATGGCAAATGCCATGGGGGGGGCATAATTCTCATCGCCCCCCCCACAAAAAAAACCTCCTGTGGTTTTTCACTTGGTGACTGAGCAGAGAGTTCATTGGTGCAGATGGCTCACTTGGAGTTGCCATCTTTGGGTTGGGAAATTCCTGGATATTTGGGGGTGGAGCCCAAGGAGGGACCTCAGCAGGGTATAATGTCATAGAGTGTACCCCACAAAACAGTCGTTTTCTCCAGGGAAACTGATCTCTGCAGTGTAGATATCAGCTGTAATTTGGGGACTTCTGCTGGCCCCCCCGGAGGTTGGCAACCTTAACCCTGGTCCATCACCAAAAGAGGAGGAGGAGGAAGAAGAGATTGGATTTATACCCCACCCTTCACTACCCAAAGGAGTCTCAGAGTGGCTTACAAACTCCCTTCCCCTCCCCACAACAGACACCCCGTGAGGTAGGTGGGGCTGAGAGAGCTCTGACAGAAACTGCTCTTTTTCGAGAACAGCTGTGCCAGAACTATGGCTTGTCCAAGGTCATCCAGCCAGGTGCAAGTGGAGGAGTGGGGAATCAAACCCAGTTCTCCCAGATTAGAGTCCACTCCCTTAACCACTACGCCAAACTACCATTTTGGGGCACTGCTGGATGGAACGAAGAGGCTGATTCGAACTGGCTGAACTCTGCATTTCAGAAAGGTTCAAAAGGGGAACCAGCTCAAACTATCTTTTCCTTTTTTGAGACACGGTCCATTTAAAAAAAGACTCCCATCCAGTGTTCCCTCTAAGGTGAGTTAGTGTGCGCTAGCTCACCGTTTTTTAGCCTCCGGCTCACACATTTTTGTCTTCGCGCAGGAAGGGATGGCTCCAGAGCAAACCAATTTATGCAGCAGCCAAATGGCTTGCTCACAGCTTTAATGCCAGTAGCTCGCAAAGTAGAATTTTTGCTCTCAAGGCTCCCCAGCTTAGAGGGAGCATTCTGTGGTTTCTTTCCAACTTAGATGCATCCAGTCTTTTCCAATATCATGAAGACAATTCTGTTCCATCCACTCCAGGGCTGACATCAGTCATTCCAACATGCCATGGCTTAGTGTGATAAGACTTAGGCAGGGATTTTTTTTGTAGAAAAAGCCCAGCAGGAACTCATCAGCATAACAGGCCACGCCCAACAGGAGAAACTCATTAGCATATTAGGCCACCCCCCTGACAGCACAGCTCATTAGCATATTAGGCCACACCCCCATCTTACCAGAAGTGGGGTCATCCAGGCACACCCACCTTTTGCTTCTTATTTTGTTTACCTTGTTTGTTGTCAAAACCCCAGGGCTTTTTTTGTAGCAGGAACTCCTTTGCATGTTAGGCCACACACCCCTCATGTAGCCAATCCTAATGAGTTCCTGCTGTTGGGTGTGGCCTATTATGCTAATGAGTTCCTGCTGGGCGTGGCCAACCCGGGAGCCAGCTGGAACTCTGTTCCTCCGCCTTCCTGCCCAAAAATAGCCCTGAGACTAGGGATCTCAATAGTACACCCCATAAATCTGAATAATTATGACATCTTAGGATCAAACTACATCTCAGGATCAAACTACATATTACTGTTTTCTTCCCTGTTTGTTTAGAAAAGACTTTCCTAAATGGAGCCTCCCGGGGCTGCTTTTTCAAGGCAGCAGAGTAATGAGGGGGTGTCTCGAAACCCCCTCCCCGCATTGACAAACATCCTAGTCTGCTTTCATACCTGGTAGGAAAATATTCAGACATCTGCACTTTCTCCAGTAGGGCTCCTTCCCACTCTCTGGCCCTGTGCACATGAATATCGTATAGTAGCTATAGGACATGTCTTTATTGTAAAGATACTGATGTTGGTGCATTTGTTTATTGCTGTTTTCAACTTTGCAAATTGCCTTGATTTTTTTAAAAAACAAACAAACAAACCAGCAGGCGTGTTCGTGTGTGCAGTATTTGCAAGATGCATTGAGTTTTCAAGGCCAATGAGTAAGCAGAGGTGGTTTGCCGTGGCCTTCCTCTGCAGAGCCTTCCTTGACGGTCCCCCTGCTTAGCTTCCGAGATCGGGCTACACTGGACCATTCCGCAATGCCAAAAATACAGTATACAAAAGCCTAAATAAATATTTATATCAAAATAACCAATTGGGATGTAAGAAATAAGTTACTCTGCTTTGATAGCTATTAAGGTTAGGAAAAAAAGAAGTAATGATTGAATAATTGTTAAGAGGTTACCTAAGGTTTAGATTGAATGAATTAATATGTTTTTAAAAGAAGAATTGAATATGGGATAAGTTCTTATTGTTATTGAATATGGAATGAAACAATTAGCAGGGTGGAGCATTGCTGGAAGCCACGAGGGGGGAGGAAGGGGATAACTGAAAAGGATGTATTTAAAAGTATTTTGAGATATGGAACGTGTTAATATATCCTATTAATAAAAGTTTTATTATAAAAAAATATTTATATCAAAATAAAGAGGCATACAATATTTTTAAAAATGCTAAAATCTAATAAAATAATTGGTGTTCCCCCACCCCAGAGCAAGATAAACCTGCAAAAAATGGATAATAAACCAATCCAAAGAAAATCCAAATACAACAGAGAGACTCAAATCAAGCATTAAAAACCTTGCAAGTCTTTGATTTGACTCTTAACCTGTTGCTGAAAGGATGATAATGTTGAGCATCTTCCAGATCTTACTGTGGAAAGTGTTCCACAAACAGGGGGCCACCACCAAATAGCCCATTTTCACTCCTATAGGGATGACAATGAATTTATGGCTGGCGATTTGAACTGGGAACTTGCTCATAATGCTCACTTCTGTATTATATCAGCTTAGCTATCAGTGGTGGTGGTGGTGGTGGTGGTGGAAAGTGTCATTAGGTGACAGATGCCTCATGGTGACTCCATAGGGTTTCAAGGCAAGAGATGAACAGAGTTGATTTCCCATGGACCTGCCTCTGCTTAGCAAGCCTGGACCTTCTTGCCAGTCTCCCATCCAAATACTAACCAGGGCTGACCCTGCTTAGCTTCCAAGATCTGACGAGATACAGCTAGTCTGGGCTGTCTAGGTCAGTCTTTGGTATTACGGTCTGCATGCTGACTTTCCATCTGTCTCAGCACTTCCCCTTGCTCTGCCTTTGAGCGGGGTTAATGCACAGGGAGAGTCCCTCCCTGATCCACTGTGCGCCACTCAGAGCACAGAAGTAGACGGCAGCATCTGTCAGGGTGACGTGGTGGAGGGCAAGCGTGGTGGACTTCTTGTCTTTCGGGAAATGCAACGTGCTCTCTGGACTAGCACTCCTTTCTTGGTAGCCTGAATATGCCCCAGAGATATACTGAGGTCCTCGGCCAGAAAACTGCCGATACCACAGGACCTTTTCCGTGGCAACCGAAGAGAGATTGCAACTAAGATTGTAGGAGGTTCGCTCCAAGGCTGTAGCTGATCCCGGCTGGTCCATCTTCTGAGCTCTTCCCAAAATACCTACAAGATTATTTTAAAAAGAGAAAGAGAGAGAATAAGGTAGACATTTCACATACATGTGATAGGCACACATGACAGTTGGCATTCTGTCTGTTCCTAAAAAATAAGAAGGTGGGATCCAACCAGGCTTTCCGCTGGTGCAGAAAGGGAGGAGTGGGTCCCCGCTGAACTCCCTAAAAGGCATGCTGGGATTCTGTAGGGTTGCCAACCTCCGGATGGGACCGATCCTCAGAATACAGAGATAAGGTCACCTGGGGAAAATGGCTGCTTCGGAGGGTGGGCTTTATGACATCATATCACATCGAGGTCCCTCCCCTCCCAAAACCCCACCATCCTTGGGCTCCAAATCTCCAGGTATTCCCCAGTACGGAGTTGGCAACTCTAAGGGCCAAAAGCCATGTAGGATAGGAGTGGTCATAAGAAGGAGAACTGGGCAAGATTTACTGGGAAAACCTGCTAGATCCCATTTGCTGAATCCAATATGGGAAGTCATTCATCCCAGTCTCCAGTTCCCAAGCATATGTAGTTCCTGATGTCCCGGGAAGAAGGACTTCGCGTCTGTTTGGGTTTTTTTAAGGTCTCATTATGGCATTATCATCTCCTTTTTAAGTTCTCACTACGGTAACTGAAGTACACAATATTTAGGGGCATGTCTTGTAGGACTAGAAAGGTGGAAAAGTTCTTCATCTTCTCGATCCCGTTCAAGTTTTTGATTCTGTGGTGTTGTGCATCCTTTCTTGCCCACGTCTTTTTAAGCAGAGAGAGTTTCCTGCTGAGTTTGATGATACCCAAAGCCCATCAAATGTCAGAGGTAATCCTGGTTAAGGAAACTTCTGAGAGCTTTCCAGCAGAATGAATATATATATATATATATATATATATATATATATATATATATATAATTATTTTTAACAGAAAATAGACAGAAAAACAAGAAAAACAGTAAAGATATGGAATAGAAAAACAGGTAGGTGCTGGGGTCTATACTCTACATTTACTATAAATCAAATGCTTATTTCGAACCAATTTCATTTATAGCATTTGTTGATTATTGTTAATATCCATCCCTTAAGTTACCCTGATATTTTTACCATTTATAAAGTCTCTCCTGGTTTTTTTTCAAAATCACTTTCAGGTTTTTCATGTAGCTGTAGTGTTAATTTATCCATTTCTGCTGCATCCAACAATTTAAATATCAATTCTTCTTTTCTCGGGACTTCTTCTTTCTTCCAATATTTTGCATACAAAATTCTGGCTGTAGTTACAACTTGTACAGTCATATTTATATCTTGTACATTAAACTCCTGTGGTACAACATTCAATAAAAGCATTTCTGGTATAAATGGAACAGTTTTTTTCTAGTATTTTTGTAATATTTCATGCACCTATATCTAATATTTTTAACTGCATAACAAGTCCACCACATATGGTAGAATGAACCAGTTTTAAGTTTACATTTCCAGCATAAATTTGACATATTTGGATACCATTTAGCTAGTTTCTCTGGTGTCATATACCAGCTATAACACACTTTCCAGCAGAATTCTTCTCAGCTGAATTCTTCTTTATATCTCTCTGACTTTCGGCATGTGAAGAACACTACATTGGAAACCAGCAAGGGTTGCTGAATGAAATCCGGACTGCAAAGTAGAGTGAATATGTTTTTTTTTCCCCACCCGCAATTGATAAATAACAGCATTCATTCTCGAGTCACTGAATATGCTGTGAACCTTCCTGCTGCACTCTGATACATGCAGGTTTTTGCTCTGCGTCTCTTCTGGCAGGCCTCACTGTGTCACTCACGGCACAGAAGTAGATGGCAGCGTCACTCAGTTGACTGGCAGCTTTCTTCATATTGTAAGACTTCAAGGTTTTATCGTGGTCAGCATCGAAGCCTTGGCGAGCCCCTTCTTCTGAGCCATCTTTGCCCACCTCCCTCAGAAAGAGCTTGGGAGGCTGGCCAGGAGGCTGAACGTACCAGAAAGGATAGACTTGCACAGACGATGTGTAGCCACATCGGAGAAATATCGGCTGGCCTTGGGTGACAGTCACAATGCCTTCTGATTGGTTCACTGACTGTCCAACACTCCCTTCTGTAGAGGAGAAAATGGCAGAAGGTTGGATGTCAGGTGATCAAGCTGGATGGTGGTCATCTCTTTCTCTGTGGCCCTTGTGTTTGTGTTGAGGGCCGTTAAGTCGCTTGCAACCTACAAAGACCCCATGAATCTATGACCTCCCAAACTTTCTAACATTAACAGCTTTGCTCAGGTCTTGCGAATTGAGGGTCACACCTTCCTTGATTCAGTCCATCCGTGTCTTCTCATAATGTGACCAAGGTACTATAGCCTCAGTTCTGTCATTTTAGCTTCTAGGAAGAGTTCGGGCTTGAACTCTGGGCTGTTAGTTCCTCGCAGTTTCTTTGTACTGATTTTCTATTCTGTTTTCTTGTTTTGACACCTCTACCTCGTTATTTTCCTACAGATCCAGAGCTTAGCTTATTTTTGCGGCTTTTTTTTTTTAAAAAAAGAAGAAGTTAGGGAAAGGTTAATCACTTTTATCACTTTCCCTTCCTCCCTCACAGTAATTTGTGATCTGTATCAACACGATTGGGATGTGGAATGGTATGATATAGCCCAATCAGAAGCTAAGCAGGATGGGTACTTGGAGGGGGGACCACCGAGGAAGACATCTGTAGTGGAAGCCAACGGCAAGCCCCTTCTGCCGCTCATTTGCTTTGAAAGACCCTTGCACCAGTTATGACTCGATAGCACATACGTACATATCGACATCATCTATACATGTTCACCAATATCATCAATAGCATGTGGTCATCTAAGAAAGGAGCCCCTGATCTCCTAAACTAAAAGCTAAATGTGCAGGTTGAGGGCCATTAAGTCGCTTGCCATATGCTCCTGCAGAGTGCAGGGGGTTGGACTAGATGACCTGCGAGGTCCCTTCCAACTCTAACATTCTATGATTCTAAGCTGGACCATCTGGAGAGCATCCAAGACATACCGAATGCACACGGGGAGGGAAACGGAAACATCCACTTACTTAAGACTGACAAGATGAACACTGCCAAGGCGTAAGAGAAGGGCATGGTCTTCCCAGCTGTAGCAGATGGAGACTCAAGAAGGACTGCAGAAACAAACCAGAGAATTTGGTTCACACCAGCTTCTGAGCTTGCAGGGCCCCTCCTGCGTGAGGAGCTCTGACGAACTGCAAATGATTCAACCCCCTTCTGAAGTAATCTTTTTTTTAATCCTTTAGCCCCAAGCTGGGGGAGGGTAGACTGAAGGATGTGGTTACCAGCCAGGTTCTCCTTGTGGGCGAAGGTTTTCAAACACGATCAGCTTCTAAGGCAGCGCCTGAGTGAGCATCCCAGAACATCTCCCCCTGGTGGCTGATGGCCACTGAGCCGTATAAGAAACAAAGATTTTGCTCTAGGTCTGGCATTGGGCGTCCTGAGGGGAAAAAAGAAGGCGATGGCAAACCAACTTCTGACCATCTCTGACCTTGAAAACCTTACGATGGCAAATGTATTGACTACTGGGGGATGACACAACTTTACGGCTGACAGCGGAGACGCTGAAAATTGTTCGAGATTTTCTATTCTTTGGCTCCATCGTCAGCCAAAAAGGAGTCTGCAACCAAGAAATCAGAAGGAGATTGAGACTGGGCAGCCATGAAGGAGCTAGAAAGGTCCTTAAATAAGCAAGCAAGCGATTGATGGAGTCTGGGTGTTATGTCCACTGACCGCCACTAGGTGACAGCGGCGTTTACCAGAGCTTAGAGCTCAAGAGACAATAGGGACTAGGATCCTGAGACCTCAAGAGGTCACCAATAGGAACCTTGGCGGGAAGTTTAAACCCACCAATGGGACCTGGGGGTGGTCCACGGGGACTGTATATAGTTGGCCATCTGGCTGGTATTTGTTGTTCTGTTGTGTACAAGTAAACCATGTGCTGATTATCACGCTGTTTCCTGATTCCTTAATGCGTCGAACCCACTACACAACACTGGGGTTCTGCCATAATTCCAGGACATCTCCAGCCCCAACCTGGAGGTTGGCAGTCCTGGGAGTAAAAACACTAATGATCTTGGTGGCTACAAGCATGGATGGCTTCAAAAGGGAACTGGATAAACATATGGAGCAGAGGTCCATCAGTGGCTATTAGCCACAAGGTATAGATAGGAACTCTCGGTCTGAGGCAAGGGATACTCTGTATTCTTGGTGCTTAGGAGGGGACAACAGTGGGAGGTCTTCTAGTGTCCTGGCCCCACTGTTGGACCTCCTGATGGAACCTAGTATTTTTGGCCACTGTGTGACAAAGTGTTGGACTCGATGGGCCATTGGCCTGATCCAACATTGGCTTCTCTTATGCTCTTATCTGCAGGGTCAAGGTGTCAATCACCATCAGAGGTTTCTCCTTTGGGTAACATATTGTAAGATGCTTTGATTGATAAATTAGCTAGGTAAAGTCCTTAAATAAAACCAAGGCTTGCGATCTGATTGTGGGACTCAAGGACAGCAACTGTTCAGTCAGCGGTGCAGGGAGGGAAAAGTAAGAAGCCCTGACCTTGACAGCCAAGGGTAACTTGATCTTGTCATCTCGTGAAGACCAAGGGAGTCCAGGGTCACTACAGAGAGGCAGAAAATGACAAACCATCTCTGGATGGCTCCTGACCTGACCTGGATGGCCCAGTTTAGCCTGATCTTATCAGATCTTGGAAGATAAACAAGGCTGGCCCTAGTTCATACTTGAGTGGGAGACCACCAAGGAAGAGCCCAATCTCATCAGATCTGGGAAGCTAAGCAGGGTCAGCCCTGGTTCATACTTGGATGGGAGACCATCAAGGAAGAGCCCAATCTCATCAGATCTGGGAAGCTAAGCAGGGTCAGCCCTGGTTTGTACTTGGGTGGGAGACCACCAAGGAACAGCCCAGTCTCATCAGATCTGGGAAGCTAAGGAGGGTCAGCCCTGGTTCGTACTTGGGTGGGACACTACCAAGGAACAGCCCAATCTCATCAGATCTGGGAAGCTATGGAGGGTCAGCCCTGGTTCGTACTTGAATGGGAGACCACCAAGGAAATCCAGGGTTGCAATGCAGAGGCCGGTGATGGCAAGCCACCTCTGAAAGCCTCTTGCCTTGAAAACCCCCTGCTGCAACTTGATGGCACTTCCCACCATCACAAAAAGAAGGAGGGGAATGGCGAGAAACTTTTCTAAATCATATTGGCAGATCATCCATTTATTCACCTTGTGACACGCATGCAAGTTTCCTGGATGCCACTCAGAGAAGAGGACGAAAGCACTCCTCTGTCATGTTTTGGTTCTGGTCCCCTTGTACTTCCTGCCACTGTGTCACTGGCAGCACAGTAATAGACAGCGTCATCTTCCATCTCGACCTCATGGATGGTGAGGTTGGTAGACCTCCCAGGCTTGTCAATCTCCATCGTCAACCGTCCTTCTGTCACGGTTGTGGTGTGACCAGAGATGACTGAGTACGGGGCTGTGCCAACTCTGTGCTTGTACCAGAAGATCCCCTGGTACGAAGTCAGCCTGTGGTTACACGAGATCTCTTCTGTGCCCCCCAAAGGGACGGAGACATCCGACAAGTGAGAAACGATGTCCCTGCCTGGAATGAAATCATGACCACCTCCGTCACCTTTCTCGGCACTTTTACCGACATACCAACCTTTTCTGCCAAACTTCCATTTCTCTTCCCAACCTTTCTCTCTCTCTCATGCATCTGTGCACTCCCTTTCCCAGACAACATTAATTTGTCTGCGTGCCTATCCATCCATCCCTCGTCCACCCTCTATTCATCTCGTTTGCCTCGCTCCCTCTTTCCTCCTCCAGCATTTATTCATCTTGTATTCCATGGATTATCAGTCTCGAATTATCCACCATTATTGCATTCCCTTTGCTAACAGCAGTTAGTAATAATTAGTAACAGGAATCATGGTGGTCACATTGCTAGGAACAGGGGCAACAGTAATGTTAGGGTGAGGGTTAATTATATTGATTAAGGCTGTGGCCACGCGCACCAAATAATCCACTTTCAATCCACTTTCAGTGTACTTTCCGACTGGATTTTTACTGTGTGAACTGGCACAATCCAGTCGTAAAGTGCATTAAAAGTGGATTGAAAGTGTGTGACCGCGGCTTAAAAGTCATAGTTATTAAAAACCTAAATCCTACCAAATCCTAGATTTCAATCCAGTAGCACCCCAGAGACCAACAAGTCTCTGGTGAAAGGGGCTTTGACTCTTGAAAGGTTGTCTCCAGAAAATCTTGTCCATTCCTAAGGTGCCACTGGACTTGAATCTATCTCTGCTACTGCAAACCAACAGGGCTACCCTCCAAAAACTAGCAAATCCTCTTATTGATAGTGGTTCTAATCCTGGTTATGTTAGAACTGACACACGCAGTCGTATCTTTTTGTCCACATGCTGATTCTAGTCTCTCTCCAAGGAGCATATAGCAGGATACTTGGTTCCTACTTCTGCTATTCCGTACTACTACTAGTGGTAGTAGCCATACTATTTGTGGTATTGTTACTATCATACTATTTGAGGTTACTTGGTTCCTACTTCTGCTATTCTGTACTACTACTAGTGGTAGTAGCCATACTATTTGCGGTATTGTTGCTATCATTACTTCCATTTGTTGGTCACTAGATGAAGGCAGGCCAATGAGGGAATGAAACAGATGGTGTTTTAGGTTATAACCTCCTTAGAAGCAAGGACTGGTCTGCTTTTGTGACCAAATCTTCAAGGCTTTTAAATATATTTTTAAAATTTGCAATAATTAATGAGAACATAAGAGAACTTTGATGGGAACAAGGTGAAACTGCCCAGACATTCTTTCTAATAATAACTGCTAAGAGTTTATTTCGAATGATTGCCCCACTTACATAAGAACAGTAGCCCAAGGAGGTGCCTCCACAGAACTATCTGGGTCGAAGTCATTCTGAAGGACAGGGATGCTCCATCTGGTGTGTGTTCCTCCAAGCAGGTGACTCTGAAATGTACAGGGGAAGCAAACGTAGCTCCTTCCCCAGATTCTCATATTCTCCACGTCTTCTTTCCGCTCCCCAGCAAAGGGTTTCTGTGGTTAGTTCAACAGAGTCCTCAAAAACCACCGTTGGTGGATTGTCCTCTTCTGAAAACTAAATATACTCTAACGCCCTCTAGTGGAAAAGTGTCTAGTAGCACCTTAAAGACTTAACAAAATTTGTGGTAAGCTATGAGCTTTCATTGAAGGTCAAAGAAGAAGGATGAGATGGTTAGACAGTGTCATCGATACAACGAACATAAAATTGAGGAACTTCAGAGGACAGCGGAAGGCAGGAGGGCCTGACGTGATCTGGTCCATGAGGTCACGAAGAGTCGGACTCGACTGTGTGACTGAACAACAATAACAACAATGAGCTTTCATGAGTCACAGGTATCTGAAGAAGTAAGCTGTGATTCACGAAAGCTCATATCGTGCCACAGATTTTGTTAGTCTTTAAGGTGTTACTGGACTCTTACTCTTTTCTGTTCCTACAGACAAACTAACATGGCTACCTATCCTGGCCCTCTAGTGGGAACGAGAACACATGACTTAACTGAAACCAAACACTGGGGAATCTCAGAAGATCCATAATTTATCTAAAGGACTGATTAGATTATATGAATTGGGTTGGGGGAAAGCCCAACAACCCAACTTGTCTTTAATGTGTGACCCAGGGCTCACCTTAAAAATAACGTGGGTGTGCCAAATCATCTCCTGAGCATGGCACAGAGGTGGGATAGGGCTCATCATTCCCTTCCTTTCTAAAACAGGAAGGGTCATTGCTCAGTGGAAGAGCCTCTGCTTAGCAGGCAGAAGGTCCCAGGTCCAATCCTTGGGATCTTCTGTAAAAGGAACAGACAGTAGGTGGTGTGAGTAGACAATAGCGACTTTGATGGACCAAGAATCCAGTTCAGTATAAGGCAGCTTCACGTTTGTTCATGTGTTCAGGATGTGAGCCAAACTGGATGGTGTTTATAGATTCCTAGATATGACCTTTTTCAGGAGCCAAACTGGAATTCTATCAAGACTTTGGGGTGGTTCAAACGGAAGGAGTAAAATGATTTGTGAAGGTGCTTGCACAGAAGACCGGGGTTGGCGGGGGGTGGGGAGAAGAAACTCATTTTGGTGTCCTGGGGAGCCCTGAAACCTGGAGAGACAACCAGATCCTCAGCAGTGATAGTGAAAGACAGAAAATGAGAACATTCATGTGAAGAGCCCCACAAATGGCCACCTTGCCAAATGGGAAGGTCAAAGAACACTTCTGAATAAAGGCTGGGCGGGCATTACGCCGGAACAGATCAGAACTGCATGAGATACTACAAGAAAACAACAATTGATGGTGTACGTTTGGACCAGAAGATTAACCCAGAATAGGGAGCCCAGATAGGGTTACCAACTCTGTGCTAGGAAATTCCTGGAGATTTGGGGGGTGGATCCTGAGGAGGAAGGGGTTTAGGGAGGAGAGGAACCCCAATAGATTATAATGCCTTAGCCCAACCTCTAAAGCATTCGTTTTCTCCAGGGGAACCAATGTCTGTAGTGAGGAGATCAGTTATGATAACGGGAGAACTCCCGACCCCATCTCGATGTTTAATCTAAATAAAAACACCCCCGGTGTAGGAGTCCGCACACTAACAACAATAGCACCATCGTGAAAAGTATAAGGTACATACATATAAATAATTCTCAAACCATTTTACATTAACATTTTCTTATTTAAATATCATCCGATGTAAATGAAACAAAATAGGATCATTACCTGTTGTAGATTTTCCGGGCTATATGGCCGTGGCCTTGGCATTGAAGGACCTGACATTTCACCAGCAGCATCATGTTAATTCAACTGGATAAGTTGTTTCAAGAACACATCTTACCCTGAAATACTATATACCAAAATAAACACTTCAAAAAGTGTACCCCGTAGGGTTACAGAAAAACATAAGAAATCTGAAATACAAAGTAAGTGCTAAATACTCTTCAAATACCATGTAGGGTTACATAACCACACCGAAGACAACTGCAAGAGACTGTCCAGTTCTCAATCTAATACATGTCCTTGAAACAACTTATCCTGTGGAATTAACACGACGGATGCGGTCACACCCACTAAATAATCCACTTCCAATCCATTTTCAGGGCACTTCCCAACCGGATTTTGCCAGTTCACACAGTAAAATCTAGTTGGACTGAAGAAAGATTTTACTTAGATAAGTTGCTGGCTGACAAAGAGCAGGAAACTACTTTAAAAATGGCAAAATTTGCCATGCAGACCATCAAAATCCGGAGGCAAGCTATTAGTAGTTAGTGAATATTGTACTTAAACAAAGTTTTTAATTATTTAATAATATTTTATTCTTATCCTTAACATTTTAATGTTTGATATTCTGGATCGTGTCGGTATGTATTTTAAGTTTCAAGAGGAAATTAGATAAACATATGGAGAAGAAGTCCATCAGTGGCTATTAGCCACAGGGTATAGATGGGAACTCTCAGTCTGGGGCAGGTGATGCACTCTATTCTTGGTGCTGGAGGGGGCAGCAGTGGGAGGGCTTCTGGTGCCCTGGCCCCACTGCTGGACCTCCTGATGGCACTTGGTATTTTTGGCCACTGTGTGACAGAGTGTTGGACTGGATGGGCCATTAGCCTGATTCAACATTGGCTTCTCTTATGTTCTTATGTTCTTATGTTCTTATGTTTTATCGGATGATCCCTTTTCCATTCCTTTATGTATTTGGTCAATGACCGCACCAATAAATTGAATTTAGTTGGACTGAAAGTGGACTGAAAGTGGGTAACTGAGTGTGTGTGACCGCAGCCTATATTATTGCGTTTAATTTACATTCGATGATATTTAAATCAGAAAATTCCAATAGAAAATGGTTGGAGAATCATTGATATATAAGCGCTTTATACTTGACGTGGTGCTATTGTTGTTCATGCGCGCCCACCCGATGTCCTGATAAGCTAGATTTCCAGATGCAGAGGGGACTCTTCACCTTTGTCAACTTGTTGGGCTCATTTCAGGAAAGCAAAAGTGAGTCTGAGATGGGCCGGGGTTATGGTTTTGGCCCTCCCCCTTCCTGTATCACTGTGCATCAGAGGCACACAAGTAGATGCCTGAGTCATGAAGCTGAGCGCCAGAGATATGCAGAAGGCTTTGCTTCCTGTCAGCTGAACGCTGTGCTGTGAAGTGTCTTTTGGTTTCATTCTCCTTGGTGGTCATCGATAACCAGTGGGTTGGAGCTGAGCCAGGCAACTGGTGGTACCAAAAGAAGGGCTGGAAAGCATTTGGGTTACTGCAGGTGATGGTGAACAGGTTCCCTTCTGGGATCTGCTGCGATGCCGGGCTCTGGACCATCTGAGACATGGAGCTCCAGACTGCTTGGAAAGAAGATGGGGAAAAAAGAGAAGTCAGAGTTTAGGTGGCAATGGTCAGCTGGTTTGCAAGGCAATTGACTGCACAGGGCCCATTCTTTAAGGGGCAGCAAATATTAACAGTAGCATAACTAGAAAGCAGGGAACAGAATCTTGTCTGTGCAAACAATGGGTGTGGAAGGTGGATGGGGCGGGTATTGTAGAAGAATGGATAAAATGTGCACGGATATGCTCATCCATCCATTCATGACTAGAACCCTATTCTAGTGTGTGTGTGTGTAAAGTGCTATCAAGTCACAGCTGACTTATGGTGACCCCCAGCAAGGGATTTTCAAGGCAAGTCAGAAGCAGAGGTGGTTTGCTATTGTCTTCCTCTGCAGATTCATCCTTGGTGGTCTCTCATCAAGACTTACGGCAACCCCAAGCAAGGTGCTTTCAAGGCAAGTGAGAAGAAGAGTTGATTTGCCATTGCCTTCCTCTGCAGAGTCTTCCTTGGTGGTCTCCCATCCAAGTACCAACCCAGCTTAGCTTCTGAGATCTGATGAGTTTGTGCTTTACCATACCGCCTTCCCTCCCGCCTCATTCTGCTAGCTGTTGGCATTTATTTTTACAGTTTGCTAATTAGCTCTGGACACTCCAGAATGTTCAGAATATGCATGTGCATTCTTCTGATGTTCCTCCACGTAGAAGGATTGCTTCACGCATATGCACACCACTGTTGCTGGATATCCCTGAAATCACAGATCAATATCCTTCTCATATCCCACAAAAGGTGTCCCCCCCGCCTCCCAGTGTGTCTGCCAGTTCAGGTATCCATCCATTCATCTTTCCATTTGGTGCAACAGGCAATTTGATTTGCCTGGATGGTAGCAAAGAGATTTGGTCCCAAGATACCCTGAAGATTTCCCTAAAAAGACCATACCCTGGAAGTGAAGAATGAAGAGGAGAATCCTCAACTCCATGGCTGATGTGATGTACTTCTTTCTGCAGCTCACCAAGGGTGAGGAACCGAGCTTCTGAGTCTCAGCAGTCACAGAGTCCCTGATGCCCGGAAGCATCACATGATCACAGGCAGGAACAAAGCAGTGCTGAGGTGAAACCTATCTGTTGTTTGTTGGCTGGTACAGTGTTTCCATGGAGATCTGGGGTGGTATGGTATAGCCCAACCTCATCAGATCTTGGAAGCAAAGTGGGTGGAGCGGAGTTGTTTTCTGTTGCCCCAGAAGATCGGACCAGCGCCAATGGATTGAAATGAAAGCAAATGAAGGTTTTAGCTGAGGAACTTTAGAAGAACTTCCTGACAGTTAGAGCAGTTCCTCAGTGGAACAAGCTTCCTCAGGAGGTGGTGGGCTCTCCTTCTTTGGAGGTTTTTAAACAGAAGCTAGATGGCCATCTGACCTCAGTGCCGATTCTGTGAACTTAGGCCGATCACAAGAAGGAAGGGCATAAAGGGTTGCATCAGTGTTTCATTCTTGTGGATCTTTCTTACACGCCCAGGGAAATGCTGATCACCACTTTGGGGTCACAAAGCAATTTTCTCCAGGCCAGTTTATCTAGGAATCCTGGAGGCTTTTTGCCTTCCTCTGGGCATAGAGCAGGGATCACTGGGGGAGTGGGGGGTAGCTGTGAATTTCCTGCATTGTGCAAGGGGTTGGACTAGTTGACCCTTGAGGTCCCTTCAAGCTCTATGTTTCTATGCTTCCAGATCAGTAGTTGGGGGGGTCCACCAAGGAAGACCCTACAGAATGTGGCAATGGCAAACTGCCTCTGCTGCTCACCTGCCTTGAAAGCCCCTTGTTGGGGTTGCCGTAAGTCCAGGGGTCTTTTTTTTGGGGGGGAGCACACCGAAGTGCAACTCCGGGAGCTCAGGAGCCAAGCCACGCCCCCCAGCCGGAAACTTGGTGGGTATCTTGGGGAGAGGCTCCATCAGCTACCCTGTGAGTTTGGAGCCTCTCCCTCAAACCCCCTCCCCTCCAGCCCCCAGAATATACCCTATGTTTTCACCATTGACTTCAATGGCCCATAGCATATAATGGGGGCAAATTGCCGCCAAATTTCTTTCATTCCCTCCTTTCCTTCTCTCTTTTTCCTCTTTCCCTCCTTCTTCTCTTCTCTCTTTCTTTCTTTCCCACCTTCTTCTCTTCTCTTTTTTCCTCCTTTCCCTGTTTCCATCCTTCTTCCCTCTCTTTCTTTCCCTCCCCTTTCCTTCTCTTTCTTTCTCTCTTTCCTTCCTTCTTTCCTTCTCTCTATTCTCTCTCTTTCCTTCCCTCTTTCCTCCTTCTGTGGCCCAACTCTCATGAGAAGGAGTTTAAACTTTAAACCCCTTCTCTCTTAGCTCCCCCACCCAGGCCAGCTGGGGAAGGGAAGGGGAGGCTTTTGAAGATGCCTCCCCCCCACCTTTTGCTTCCCCTTCTGACATCACTTCGAGTGATGTCAGGGGGCATGGAATATGCTAATAGCCTAATAGCTCATTAGCATACCATATGCTAATGAGCTCCTGCAGCTGCTTTTCTACGAAAAGACCCCTGCATAAGTCCATTGCAACTTGACAGCACCTACATCCATAATGAAACGACAGATGTAACCATCTCCTGTACTTGACCAACTGGCCTCTAGATTAGGACCAGAATCAAAATGTGAACTCCTTTTTAAAAAACAGAGCTCCTTTCCAAAAAGACTACTGAGAGCATTAAAGGGTAAATTATCTGACGCCATAGATTACCATCCAGAGATGGTGCAGTAGGGGACACAACATGCACACGTCCTTTCAGGACAGTGACAGGTCAAGTTTAAAAAGTTAAGTGTACAAGAGGAAGAGGGGGAGTTCTACACATATGGAGACTGAAAAGAGTTCCAGATATCCTTGATTCAACCTAGTCCACTGTGTTGGCCAGTTTCTGTCCAGTTGGTTGATGGATAATATCAGGAGAAGAGGATTGCTGAGGAAACCTTTTGTGTGTGTGTGTGTATTTTTTGGTATTTTCTGTGTGTGCGTGTGTCTGCACCTGGAAGTCACATTGACCATCAGTGAGTGACCCCTACTGGAGGTCCATAGAATATTCAGAGAGGTGGCTGAATAAAGCCTGCCTCTGTCCTCCTGACTTGTTTTTCCAAGGAGGTCTCCCATCCAAGTACTAACCCACAGTCGACCCTGCTTAGCTTCTAAGATCTGATGAGATCAGGCTCACCTGGGCTACCCAGGTCAAGGCTGCTGAGAGAACCTTCCATGAAGCTTGAGAGGAGCTGAGGTTATGGTTGTGGTTCTCCCTCTTCCTGTATCACTGTGCTCTCGCCGCACAAAAGTAGACACCAGAATCACGAAGCTGGGAGTCGGGGAGGTACAAGCGCCTTTGCTTCCCGTTCTCAAAACTCTCTATGGTGAAGCGTCCCTCAGTGACGTTGTTGTCGTTGGAATTTACAGGGAACAGAAAGGTCGGAGCTGATCCCGGCAGCTGGTGGTACCAGAAGAAAGGCTGATAGGCGGTCGAGTAGCTGCAGTTCATAATGAAGAGGTCCCCTTCCCAGAGACGCTGCGAGGTGGGCGTCTGAGTGACATCGGAGTCAGAGCAGCAGACTGCAGGGAAATGGAGATTTTTTTAAAAAAGGTCTTCTTCAAATGAAGATCGTTTTCTCATAGTCATTGGAGGAAAGGAATCACACAATGAGTCCAGAATAGGAATTCGTGACATAGAATTTTAATGGCTGATAGATGAGGGGGATAGACAAAGGCCTTGAACCACAAGGAAAGGTGGTGTGTAAACATTTTAATAAATAAATAAAAATATGTGACAGGGTAGAGAAACAGGTGGATAAACAGGCACTGGCTCTTTCGTTCATTCACTCGCTCCCTTACAAATAGATTTCCTCAAGGACGGTTGGCCCAAAACTATCGACAACGTTGCATACTAATTCCCCATTTGTTAATATCGAGTATCAATTATGTTCTTTTGGGCCTCTCTTCTGTCCCCCTGTTGGCAGATCTACATCCAAATGCAGATCTCGCCCGATCCCAGGTCTTGGCCTCCTTCACTCGACGCTGATCTTCTCTCTCTCACACTACTCCTCTGTTCTGATATCCATCTACTTTGTACAACAGTTCCAAAACAAATAAAAATAGTCTCTGTCCTTACATTCTCTGTATTTCCTCAGGCACAAAAAATAAATAAATCCAAGGCATTCTGAAAAGAACTTACAGTGGAAATGGAATACTAAGAGGAGGATTGTCAGTGCCATATCTTCTGCGGTGCGCTTCCCCTTCTGCAGCTCACAGCAGGCATGAGAAACTGATTCTCGTTGTCTTCAACGCTTCTTGTCATTCAAGGATGTCACATGGTCACAGGCTGGTAGAGCCAGACGAAGACAAGCGGAGGCCCTGAACAATGTCAGGTTTAAGAGGCCCCATTGCATTAATCCAAAACTATGTATTGCTCTAACAGTAATCTGAGTCTATACTAGTTTAGCTAGCCTACGTGTAAATCCACCTCTGCAGGCAGAAGCTAGGGGATGCTTTGATGTGACACATGCGAAGTATGTCTAGAAGCTTCTTTGCGGATAGGGAGGGATCTCCAGTATGCAATTTGAACTTCTCTTGGTACGTGGATTAAATTATACATTAGGTAGAGGTTTACCTCGATTCTGTAGACTGGAGGATGAAGATAAAAATGCATTCACTTCCACCCCGCATCCAGAGTCCTGGACTGCGATCATAGTTCCAGCCCAATGTGGATCTTCCTTATTTTGTATTTACTTTATTTATACCTCACTATTCTCCCCAGAGCCGCAGTGGATGCAGAAAGGAAGTTAAGTAGCTTGGCAGTTCAAAACCCGAGTGCCGTGTGATGGAGTGAGCTCCCGTCTCTGGCCCCAGCTCCTCCCAACCTAGCAGTTCAAAAGCAAGAAATTGCAAGTAGATAAATACGTACCACTTCAGTGGGAAGATAACAGCATTCTGTGCGCCCTGGCATATAGCCGTGCCGGCCACATGACCACGGAAACATCTTCTGACAGCGCTGGCTCTTCGGCTTGGAAATGGAGATGAGCACTGCCCCCTAGAGTCAGATTCGACTAGCTTCCGGGCAAGGGAAACCTTTACCTTTTAAATTCTCCCCAGTGGAGATCCAAAGCAGCTGATGTTGTTCTCCTTATCTCCGTTTTATCCTCATCGCAACCCTGCGAGGCTAAGCCGAGCACTGGGCCAAGGTTACCTAACACGATTCCATGGACGAGTGGGAAGTCGAACCTGGCTCTCCCAGATTCTGTCTAACCGCTACACATTTTAGTCTCCCAGGATGCTCTCCTGAGGTTCTAAAGTCACTACTGTCTGATAACAGAACTTTAAAGGGAGGCTGTACAATGACCTTCTCATGCTCGCAAGCCAAAAGAACTTCAGAAGAGGGAAGTTTGTTTGAGGAGAACAAATGGCCACTAGATGGCAGCATGGGGGTGACATAATAAAAATACATTCTTTTCTTTTTCTTGCGGGTAAAGGTGTTTGACTTGTGACCTGAATGGCCCAGGTTAGCCTGATCTCGTCAGATTCTTGGAAGCTAAGCCGGGTCGGCCCTGGTTAGTATTTGGATGGGAGACCGTTAAGGAAGTCCGGGGTCGCTACACAGAGACAGGCAATGGCAAACCATTTCTGTTCGTCTCTAGCCTTGAAAAAATAGTCTACAGAGTTGTGGAAAGTTGGCTGTGACCTGATGCCACTTTCTGCCCCGAAAGGTGTTTTTCGGAGTCAATCAAGATGGACTGGAAGGCGGCACAGTTGTCCGTGCTTGCAGGTCCCTTTCTCAGAGGCTGGGGTCACGAACGGTGTGAATCTGACTATAAAAAGAAGGAAAGCCGGAAATGTTTGGCATGGACAGAGGTTGATTTGAAGAACTGAGCACACTTATAAAAGTATCGGGGGTGGGGGGGAGATCAACCCAAATCACACGGGTTTGTTTTGTTTTTTTTTCACCTTAGATGGATACAGGAAAAAAATAATCTGTATCTGCACCAAGGTTGGCCGGCATGCATCGAGACCTGCCACAACTGAGACGAGGAAGGTATACAGGGAACATAACCATTCAGACATTAAGGGTCAGATTCTGCACATGGCAAAAATGTCCATCTTAATTCCAGGTTTGGGTTTTCTACAGGGCATGCTTTTCATTATGTTGGGGGGGTGGCATAAAACCAATGTTTTCAGGTTTGGGAATCTCGGCATGCTGTTAAATAGTGGGGTTCCATGGATGAACAGACCACAAGCTTAGTGATCGGTTCTACTTTATTTGTGATTCCAGCAAGCACAAGGCAAGACTCCTGAGCCTCAGCTCTGTTAGATAGCATGCAATCACCACACCCAAACACATCCGACTCCCAGTGATGGGCTATTTACATAACGTTACTACTAGACTGGTTACTAGGGTTCCCAAGTACTTACCGTGGGGGAGCGGGGGACGCATGCTCCCCGGCCGGACCAGTCCTCCTTGTAACGCACCATGCCGTCACCAGGAAGTGACGCCAGGTGACCCTCTGGCAATGGGGCTGAAAATTCGATGGTACCATTGAGTTTCCAGCTGCATTGCCAGAGCGTCATCTAGCATCACTTCCTGGCGACAGCATGGTGCTCTGTGCCTGTCCTTCCCCCGGGGATGGTCCTGCGAGGACGTATCCATCCCCCGCTCCCACGCGGTAAGTTCTTGGCAAGCCTACTGGTTACTTTCAGAATCCTGGCAGGCTATTGTTCTTGTGCCCCAAGCTCAGCCAGTCTCTGGGGTGATTCAATCAGGGATGACTCAATCCCAATACATAACACATGCAAAAAAATGTGTTTGGCAGAAAAACACATTGTGGCAAAGAATGTTCTGGCAGAAAATCCCTAACCCAAAATTTAAAAGGAAATCCCCTTCCAAGGCCCTTTAATTAAAATAATAAAAATAAAAGGGGATTAAAAAATCAAAAAGGGGATGGGAAAAGCATGGATTGCAACCACTGGCCCTTCCTTCTGTGGGTGGTGGAGCCCAAGATATACCCCAAGATCTTGCTCACACGCACTGCTGCCCAGTGGATATCCCAGCTGGTGAATCACACACATGGGGACTAAATGGCTCTGACACTCCAAAAGGAAATAAAGGTTGCTCCTTCTCATATATCACAACTTGTGTGTGCTGATGTGTTCTCAGCTATGTCAGAAGTGAAGTCTTGATGGTATCTTCACAAAAGCAGGGAGACCTCTGTAAGAATGGGAGACTATCTAGTGCCCTCCAGTGGAGAAAAGCAGCCATGACTTACTTCCCAAAGATGTCAGTCATGGTAGAGAGCAAATCCTTGAATGATTTCCCCTTTGTAATTCCCACCACCACCACCCCATAATATAGTTATAGGGAGCGAAAGAGTTCTTGCATTTTTCCACTGCAAAGAGCAACTTAAGAGGCTGTGGCTCAGTGGCGGAGCATCTACTTGGCTGCAGAAGGACGCAGGTTCAGTCCCCAGCATCTCCAGTTAACAAGGACCAGGCGGTAGGTCATGTGAAAGGCCTCAGCCTGAGACCCTGGAGAGCTGCTGCCACCAGTCTGAGTAGATAGTACTGACCTTGATGGACTAAGGGTTGGATTCAGTAGAAGACAGCATTCTCTGGGCCATTTGGTGCACAAGTGAGACAGGATTAGGAAGCTCCATCACACCACCATCACGACCCGCACACATACATAGAAGCTTGAAACGATTTGTAGCATCAGATGGCAGCATTTCAATTTTTATTTTTTAATTTTTTTTTATGTAGAGGAGAAGAACAGCCTTAGATATGTGCGCCATGTATGAACTCAAACCTGGGACGATTCTGCCTGTAGCATTCCCTCCACATTTCCTCAACTGGGAGGGGAAAGTGCAGCTCAAAACCACAGTCAGATACCTTGGGGCAACACCGTACTGACTGTGAAGTCACGCCTGAACGGCCATAAATCTATGCAGAAGGTACCATAAAATCCAACGATCAAAGAAAGTGAAAGTGGCGTGCAATGCAGAGTGGGATTTCTGCTCCAAGGCCCCTGTCATACGGGCCAGAAAACACCGGGGGGGGGGAGGCATGGCAGTTCGTCCCGGAGCAAAATAAGGCACGGTAGCCCGATCACACGGGCCACTAGGTTGCCACGCTCCAGCGCCGATCACACAGCGCTGCTACAGCATGGCAAAAAAGCAGCGCAGCACAGCAGCAAGCTGCGCTGTAGCAAAGGACACATGTGCCATTGGGGGAGGGGAGGGCCGCTGTCAGTGTCTTGCATATGTGCATGCCTCATTTAGCATTGGTGCGCATCCCATGGAAACTTACAACATCTGGAAACCCCAGGGCATGGGCCGGCATTGGAAGCCGCGGGATACTGGTGCTCCTGCGATCAGACGCCAGCTTTTGCCCCGGGGTTTCTGGAAACTAGTACTTCGACCCTAGTAGTTTTTTACTCCACATTTTCCACAGGAAGCCGCGGGTTGGCCACGGGAGTGCTATGCCTCCCAGATGTGCTGGTATGATCACGCACGGAAAGTCCGCAGGGCAACCGTGCCTTCAGCGGGGCAAATGCTCTGTGTGAACGGAGCCCAAGGTAGGTTTCATAAAAGAACGGAGGGAAAAGCCAATCCTGAATCGCTCCTGGTTCAACACTCACCATCCTCTCTAGAGAGTTCCTGGAACTGTGTTCGAGAGAGCCTTACCGAACTCTTAATGCCCAGAATGCTCCGGAGAATGCCCTGGCATTTCAAATGGCATATAGGACTGATATTAGCTTGTCGCATAGATGTACCCTCGCAACCTCACATTAATGATCATAAACTCACTTTTAATTGACACTTGAATTGAAATCTGGGATAGAGGTGGAGCGGCCCCGGATTTGAAAGAGCAGCAAGCTCTAGAAATTAATGTAAAGACAAGGAGCCCGAGTTCCCCTGGGGATCAAAGGTTCAGATCGATCAGTTTTATCCACCTGCTCATCATTTTGAGGAGTGCAATGTTACTGTGTAGCACATGAAGCTCGAGAGGGGGCTGGGGTTATGGTTGTGGTCCTCCCCCTTCCTGTATCACTGTGCTTCCACCGCACACAAGTAGACACCAGAATCATGCAGCTGGGAGCCGGGGAGGTACAGCCATCTTTGCTTCCCGTCCTCAAGACTCTCTACTGTGAAGCGTCCCTTCATAACGTTGCCCTTGGAAGTGCTTTCAGAGAACAGAAGGGTTGGAGCTGATCCCGACTGCTGGAGGTACCAGAAGAAAGTCCGAAAGGCAGTGGAGAAGCCGCAGGCCATCTTGAAGAGGTCTCCTTCCTGGAGACGCTGCAAGGTGGGCGTCTGAGTGACTTCTTCGGAGTTGGAGCAGCAGACTGCAGGGAAAAGAGATTGAAGGAACGGTTGGTTTCAGATAAAGACAGTTTCTTCATGGTGGCCATTGGGTGAGTCCATCGAACGTGAAACTAAATGTTAACGGCAGCAAGTATAGGTGTGGGAGATACAATGTGTACTTTGGAAAAATGGTTGGCTAATATGACACACGCTGGATCTCACAGTCATTCATTTATTCTCAGATTATAATCACTTACTCTTCACCAGTTCTATCAAAGAATTATGAAGGGGGTTTTTTTAACAATATTTTTTATTTTTAATAAAACGTTATTACAAACATTAGAGTCAGTTATACTTCAAACTGCTACTGGTAACATATACCAATGCAACATTATATAAACTTTCCTAGAAGAATAACAGGGCTTGATAATACAGATTATTCGGAATTATATTCCTTTCTGTTAAATATCCTATTACTGGAAACCACAGCATTTGAAATGATTTTTGGTAGTGTGCTAGATTAGTAGTCACTGAGTGCAAAGTAATTTCCCCTAACACAAAGTGGTCCCAGAGTTTCTTTTGCCACATCAACAGACTGGGAATTGGGAAGGTTTAACATTTCAAAATGGTTTGCATATTAATTTCTTGTTAATGTAGAATATGAGCAGTGTTCCCTCTAAGCTGAGTTAGTGTGAGCTACCTCACAGTTTTTTAGCCTCTGGCTCACACATTTTTTGTCTTCGCTCAGGAAGGATGGCTCCAGAGCAAACTAACCGATGCAGCAGCAGACAAATTGCTCTCTCACAGCTTCAATGCCGGTGGCTCACAAAGTAGAATTTTTGCTCACAAGACTCCACAGCTTAGAGGGAGCATTGATTATGAGTTTTTGTTGATGCTTCTGCGCTTTCCAAAGATTCAACAATCACTTTCTCTGCATACACATAACAAATGTGACTAGCCTTCCCCCATGATCCCAGACAGAGTTCCCTTTCCTCCAATGTCATTCTCTCTGCCTTTCTGTTCCTCTGTCTTGATACCCCTCTCCATCCACTGATTTTGCGCTACGTCCCCCAAGCCAAACGTATTCAACCTCTCCAGTCTCTGTATTTCCTCCAGCGAACATTCAAGACCTGCTAGAGCTTTCCTTTAAAAAACAAACTTACAGTAGAAATGAAGAACGAAGAAGAGGAGTCTCAGCTCCATGACTGAGGTGGTGGTTCTCCTTCTAGAGTTGACACCAAGGGTGAGAAGCTGAGCCTTCTGGTGCCTGGTTCTGTCACATGATCACAGGTGGGAACCAAGATGTGCTGGAGAGATCATGCGTCAGCTATGTCTGTAAGGCTTTTTGGAGGGGGTGGAATCCGGGGGGCGGGGTCCAGCCAGCTTTCTCATTCAGTCTCACTCAATTCTCCTCCTTATCACAGCCCCACATTGATTTGGTACATACAGTGGGTCATAGCATAGCCCTTGTGGATGGTCAGAAAAGTGGGTTGGTTAAACTCATTGTAAATCTGTGGGTGTGTTAACGAAACTATGTCTTATGTACAAAGTGACTTGAGTTTGAGGTCTGGGGACTTAGGGAAGGGAAGAAGGCAGGGTGTGATACTACCCACACCTCTGCTCTGTCCTGGTGCTCACCTGGAGTAACTGTTCGAGGTGTGAACATCAGCAGACTCTGATCTGGAGAAATGGGTTTGATTCCCTACTCCTCCACATGCAGCCAGCTGGGTGACTCTGGGTTAGTCACAAGTCATCTCAGAGCTGTTCTCTCAAGAGCAGTTCTCTCAGAACTCTCCCAGCCCCATCTACCTCACAGGGTGTCTGTTGCGGAGAGAGGAAGGGAAGGAGATTGTAAGCCGCTCTGAGATTTATCAATCCAATTCTTCTTCTTCCTCTTATTCTTCCTCCTCCTCCTCAGAAAAGATTCACCTCCCACATCACTACTATTACTAGTAGGAGTAGGAGTAGGAGTGAGAAGTAGAAGAAAGAAGAAGAGATTGGATTTATACCCCACCCTTCACCACCCAAAAGAGTCTCAGAGAGGCTTACAATCCCTTCTCCTCCCCACAATAGACACCCTGTGAGTAGGTGGGGCTGAGAGAGCTCTCTTGAGGACTGCCCTTGAGAGAACAGCTCTGAGAGAACTTGTGACTGACCCAGGGTCACACCAACAGCTGCATGTGGAGGAGTGGGGAATCAAACCCAGTTCTCCCAGATTAGAGTCTGTGTTCCTAAGCCACTGCACCAAAAGACTGTGCAAGACCAAATCACATGAGGTGTTATTCCTACATGAGATCGGAGGAGGGCATCGGTTTAATTGGGGCACGCCTTTGTGTATGAAAATGGAAGATAATTCAGGTTAGGGTGGGAAAATGCCCGTGGATTTTTCTGACCAGCAGTGGTCATTTCCCAATTGGGTTTAAAATCTCTTCATTTGAGAAGAGGCTTGAAAATGAAGACTCGGTGTTTGTGGAATACATGCTTCATGCACTTTTGGAATGCATGGTTTTTTGGGGAGGTTCAATTTATTAATGTTTGTCTGCAAACCTGGGGGTCCCCTGAGAATGCCGAATCCTCGCCCACGGCCAGTCCCATTTGGGTGCATTTCCTAGAGGCGCTAACGTCATTATTAGATATACCAAACAAAATTATTGCACGCCATCGATCAAGTACTGTCAAACCTAACACTTAATCTGAAGAAGTGTGCTTTGCACGTGCAAGCTTATACCTCGAATAAAACTTCGTGGGTCCGAAAGGTGCCACCGAACTCGAATTTTCTTCCCGAACACTGAATGCTAACTCTTGAACATTGCAAGAAGAAAGATCCGGGTGGGCGGCCGTGTTGATCTGCTCTGCTGAATACTGCAATCAGGGATACAATATTGATATTCAATGCTCCCTCTAAGCTGTGGAGACTTGTGAGCAGAAATTCTACTTTGTGAGCCGCTGGCATGGAAGCTGTGAGCGAGCGATTCGGCTGCTGCGTAAATCAGTTGGCTTTGGAGCCCTCCTTCCTGAGCGAAGACAGAAATCTGTGAGCCGGAGGCTCCAAAACTGTGAGCTAGCTCACACAAACTCAGCTTAGAGGGAACATCATCAGATGTCCAACACAGTGAGCAAGTATGGTGAAACTATCTGGAGATGCAGAAGTGTCGCTGAGTGTGTCCCTGAGACTGTATCTCCTAGCAGAAAACCAACCTACAGCTCAGAGGACTTAAGCCACTCCCTCTGTTGGTTTCTGCTCAGGTCCCCTCGCCTTTCCCACCACTGTGTCTCTCACAGCACAGTAGTAGACAGCACTGTCATCCATCTCCACCTGGCTGATGGAGAGCTTTGTGGACAGGTTGGGCTTGTCCACCTCCATCGTCAACCGTCCCTCTTTCGCTGTCTCAAGGTAAGAAGAGATGACTGAGTGAGGGGCTGTACCGGGGCTGTGCTTGTACCAGAAGAGTCCATCGTATCCAGAGATGGTGTGGTTACAGGGGATCTCGGCTGTCCCTTCCAGAGGAATGGAGATTTCAGGGAGCTGACGAATATTCCCGTAGATTTCGGCACCTGGGGGGAAATCATCATTTTTCTTGATGTGTTCATGCTTGTTTCTTTTTTCTTGTGAATTATCTCCTTCCTTCCCTTGATATTGGGTGGAAAGGTTGACCTGGACGGTCCAGGCTACATTGGAAGCTCAGAGGGTTAAACCATAGTTAGTACTTGGATGGGAGACCACCAGAGAAGTCCAGGGTTGCTATGCAGAGTCAGGCTATGGCAAACCACCTCGGAACGTCTCTTTGCTTTGAAAAAACCCATAGGGCCACCATAAATCAGCTGCAGCAACTCCAGTCTTCCTTAGTGGTCTCCCGTCCAAGTACTGCCCTTGCTTAGCACTCAAGCTCTGATGGGCGCCAGCCAAAGTGGGCTGCTCGATATTTCTCTGATGGTGGTGGAAAGTGCCCTCAAGTTGCAGCCAACTTATGGTGACTCTACAGGGCTTTCAAAGCAAGGGACATGCAGAGGTCTTTCGCCATTGCCCGCCTCTGCGGAGCAACCCCAGACTTCCTTGGTGGTCTCCCATCCAAGTAGTGACCAGGGCTGACCCTGCTTAGCTTCCAAGATGTGATGGAACTGGGAAAGCCCGGGCCATCCACTGTGAGGCTGAATCTGACCACCACTACTCTAACTATTGATTTGTTTGGAATATTTCGATGCCGTCTCTTCAGATTACAATAAGAAAAAACACAAAACAAAAACCAAACCATTAAAGACAACAGTCAACAATTATTATTTGCGGCAATGCTAATATGAGTTCTGGTAGAACTACTGCTGTTGGTAGCATTAGTAGTGGCAGCAGCTGAAGTGCTTGGTGGCCTTTGGTGGCTGGATTGGTTGACCAAGAGATAGAACCCAAATAAATGAGAAAGAGAAAGACCACTGGGGGGAGAGGGACTGCTTGGTTTTTCTTAATCTCTCCACTTTCATCTTTAATCTCTCAATCTCTCCACTTACATAGGAAAAGTAGTCCAAAGAGGTGCCTCCATGAAGCTGACCAAGTTCTTGAGATCATTTTGAAGGACCTGGATGCTGCCACTGAGATGTTTTCCTCCTAGAAGGTGGCTCTGTAAGACACAAGAGAAACAAAAGTGGTCCTTGAGTTTAACTAGATTGTTCACTTGATGTGCTGCTCTTTCTTCTCATTTGCAAGTCAGAAGTGGAGTATTTTGCAGTTCTCTTCACCTACTCAGGAAATAAAAACCATCCCCTGGGTCTTTACCTGATAGGGGAAGACTCTGCAGTGCCACCTAGTGGACTAAAGAAGGCAAGACCTCGTGACCAAGCTGCGTAGGTCATGCCAAAGGATGGCTTCCTTTCATGAAATGCACAGAAACAGGGCAGGGAGAGATATTGCCCACTGGAGGGCAAATGGCAGCTTCGCGGTTGATTTCCGTTAGGAAAACTGCAAGGCAGAGAAAGTGAACTTAAGAGACTTCTCCACACACACAGTCCTGCTGGCTTGAATGTTGGACCTAGAGTTGCCAGGTCCTACCTCTGATCTGGTGGGGGGCTCCTGGGTCCTTACGGCGTGATGACATCACTCGGAAGTGAGGTCATCGCATTGCTGATGTCGGGGTGGCGCTCTAGTTCTTGGGCAAAACTCTATGGGGTTTTGCCCTCAAAATCATAGAGTTTGCCCAAAAACTAGAGCAATCACGCACACACGACATTGGCAACACGATGACAACAATATCAGGTGAGGTCATTGTACCAGTGACACCGATGTGTAAGGGGGCTGTTCAGGGGTGGGGCCTCCCCAGCTGGCTGGTGGGGGATTGGAGCCCCTGAAATTGGGGGGGGAAACCCACCCTGACCAGGGAGACAGCAACCCTAATTGGAAACACCCCCCTCCATTACATTTCAGTTAAAAAAAAAAACACCTTGGGGAATGATCCCTGGTATCCCACATTAACAAGTAATTTGGCCAAAGAGTGTCCCTAGCAAAATTGATCTTAGTACAGTGTTCAGCAGATGTCTTACACTGTTCCTAGTGATGGCAGAAAGTGCCCTCAAGTCATAGCTTATGGCAACCCCATCGAGTTCTCATGGCAAGAATGGTTTGCCATTGCTTGCCTCTGCTTCATGACCCTGGTATTCCTTGGAGATCTCCCATCCAAATACTAGCCAGGGCCGACTCTGATAAGCTTCTGAGATCTGAGGAGATTCAGGCAAGCCCGGGCTAAACTGTTCCTGCCACACTGATATCTGCCTTGAGTCTAAGTGAGAAAGGTAAAAGGTAAAGGTAAAGGTTCCCTTGCTCGAAAGCCAGTCGAATCCGACTCTAGGATTGCAGTGCTCATCTCCATTTCAAAGCCGAAGAGCCAGCGCTGTCCAAAGATGTTTCCGTGGTCACGTGGCCGGCATGACTAAACACCAAGGCGCACGGAACACTGTTCCCTTCCCACCGAAGTGGTACCTCTTTCTCTACTTGCTATTTCTTGCTTTCGAACTGCTAGGTTGGCAGGAGCTGGGATCAGAGAGGGGAGCTCACTCCGTCATGTGGCACTCTCAGGTCTTGAACTGCTGAACTACCGACCTTCCACAGCCTGCAGTTCAGCGTCTTAACCACTTGAGCCACCACAGCTTCCTGCCACACTGATATCTGCCTTGAGTCTAAGTGAGAAAAGTGGACTAGAAATATAGCAGATGGATGGACAGATGGATGGATGGATGGACTGAGTTTAACAATCAGTCCTTTTCCACAGGACCCTGGGGTGTTTGTGTGTGAGATGTCTCTAACATGGGGGAAGGGGGGGGAATCAACATCCTCACTGAACATTTTCCAGGATGCCTTGGGGGAAGGAAACCAGGCTATTTAAACTGGTATGAAACCGATAGACGTTTGCAATGTGGATACACCATCGGAAAGACTGAACAGTACCATGATGACATTTTTAGTGGGTTCCGGAGATGATCAAAGGGCCACAGCAGTTAGGGTGTGAAAAGGTTAAGCTGTATTTACAGTGTGATCTTATAAAATACATAATTCAGATTTAAGGACTGAGTGTCCTGGCCAGGCTAACCCAATCTCATCAGATCTCAAAAGTGAAGTAGGGTCAGATCTGGGTAGTACTTGGATGGGAGACCAGCAAGGAAGTCCAGGGCTGGCATGCAGAGGCAGGCAACGGCAAGCCAACCCTGTTCGTCTCTTGCCCACAGGGCTGCCATAAATCAGCTGCAACTTGATGGCGCTTCCCACCACCCCTAAAGTTTGACTGCTCCCCCGATTGAAATTCCAGCAGTCACCTTTGAAAATAGGCAACAGTCAGGAGGGTCCCAAACAACTATAACACTGGGCCAGATTTTGAATGTGTGCAAAATGTGATGACAACCAGGGCTTTTGTTGTAGAAAAAGCCCAGCAAGAACTCACTGACATAACAGGCCACACCCAACAGCAGGAACTCATTAGCCTATTAGGCCACACCCCCTGTTACCAGAAGTGTGGTCATCCAGCCACACCCACCTTTTGCTTCTTATTCTGCTTACCTTGTTTGTTGTCCAAACCCAGGGCTTTTTTGTAGTAGGAACGCCTTTGCATATTAGGCCACACACCCCTAATGTAGCCAGTCCTAATGAGTTTCTGCTGTTGGGTGTGGCCTGTTATGCTAATGAGTTCCTGCTGGGCGTGGCCAACTCGGGAGCCAGCCAGAACTCCGTTCCTGTGCCTTCCTGCCCAGAAAAAGCCCTGATGACAACTCTTCCTTTTTAATCCATGCAGAAATAGTTCTGTATTGGGCAGGATGCATCTACGTAGCACTGTGACTCCTGAGGCAGAAGTAGGTGGCAGAGTCATCCAGCCGGGAGCTCTTCAGGTAGAAGGAGCTTGTCTTCTTTGCTGTGTCCAGACCCACCGCGAAACGTTCATGATGGTCAGAGGAAGTGCCAAAGACAATGGCCACGGACTGAATCCGGCCCCCGGGGGCCTGCTTGAACCACTGGAAGCTGTTTGCTGTTCCATTGTAGGAGCAGCTGAGTTGGACAGGTTCCCCCTCCCTGGCCAAAGCAGAAGGGTGCTGGGAGACAGACTCCTGGGCTGAGACCCCTGGGAGGGGACAAGAAGGTCAGGGAGTGACCAGGTCAGTTCCCTCATCCTTTGGAAACAAGGTTGATCAAAGAGGACAGAGGGATGTTGGCAAGAAGGAAAAGGAGGGAGGGAGGGAGGGAGGGAGAAGAAAGACAGGAGAGGCAAGGGATTAAGTTATAAAAGAGAAAAACATTTCCCATCGCACTTTGGGATGGAACTCACTTTTAAAAGTTAAATTGAAGGAACGTAGTAGATTAAGAGGTTTCTTTCTGTCTGTCTGTCTGTCTGCCTGTCTGTCTCTGTCTTTGTCTTTCTGTCTCTCTGTCTTTCTCTCTGTCTCTGTCTCTGTCTGTCTCTGTCTGTCTCTCTCTCTGTCTCTCTCTTTCTCTCTGTCTCTCTCTTTCTCTCTGTCTCTCTCTTTCTGTCTCTCTCCCTCTGTCTCTCTCTCTCTGTCTCTCTCTTTCTCTCTGTCTCTCTCTTTCTCTCTGTCTCTCTCTCTCTCTGTCTCTGTCTCTCTCTGTCTCTCCGTCTCTCTTTCTCTCTCCCTCTGTCTCTCTCTCTCTGTCTCTCTCCCTCTGTCTCTCTCCCTCTGTCTCTCTCTCTCTGTCTCTCTCTCTGTCTCTCTCTGTCTCTCTCTCTGTGTCTCTCTGTGTCTCTCTCTTTCTCTCTCTCTCTCTGTCTCTCTCTTTCTCTCTGTCTCTCTCTCTCTCTCTGTCTCTCTCTCTCTCTGTCTCTGTCTCTGTCCCTCTCTCTGTCTCTCTCTCTCTCCCTCCATAAGAACATAAGAGACGCCATGTTGGACGAGGCCAATGGCCCATCCAGTCCAACACTCTGTGTGTCACAGCAGCAGCCTCCTGCCATCAGGAAGTCCACCAGCCGAGGTCTCTCTTTCTTTCTTCAGCATAGACTTACCAACAAAATCCTATTGTCCCCAACAGCACTCATTTCCACCTAAATGTGGCTGCTATCCCAAGAACATTTTCCTGGCAGTAAGCTCCATCAAACACAATGGGGACTTACTGCTGAGGATTGCTTTGGTATCAGATTGGGTGCCACGTCCCGCTGGATCAATGTCCCTAACTGAGCCCTGGATGAGATTTCTTAAGATTTCACTCAAGGGGGAGATACCTGTGGATACTGCCAGAAGGAAAGAGACGATCCCTGTCTCTAGAGGCCCCATCTTGTGTGCGAAAGAAGTGATGGATGTGCCTCAGGTAGATTCATGAGCAGGCAGGCTCTGAAGCAGAAGACAGTCTTGTCCGTGGTTTCAGGTTCCGGTCTGCTGGGGAATCAAAGGAAATGGCAGAGTTTGCTCTCTTGGGGGTGGGGAAGCAGCAAAGAAAATCTGCACCGAGCGAGAATTCTGAAATCTGGGCCTATGGAGGCACTTGAGAAGTCAAGGAATCAAGTGACCCAAAGTCTCCGAGCTCAGCTTAGACGTGATCCACAAATCACAACCCTCTTGAGACGGTGCCACTTTAGAACATGTGGGCGAAGGGAGGGAAACACTTCAGAACACTTCTCTGTTGTAAAAATAAATGGAACACTATGGTATAGCTCGATCTCATCAGATCTTGGAAGCTAAGAAGAGTCAGTACTTGGATGGGAGACCACCAAGGAAGACTCTACAGAGGAAGGCAATGCCAAACCACCTCTGCCTCTCACTTGCCTTGGAAACCCCATGCTGGGGTCACTGTAAACTGGGTGTGACTTAAGAACATAAGAGAAGCCAATGTTGGATCAGGCCAATGGGCCCATCCAGTCCAACACTCTGTCACACAGTGGCCAAAAGTACCAGGTGCCATCAGGAGGTCCAGCAGTGGGGCCAGGACACGAGAAGCCCTCCCACTGTTGCCCCCCCAGTGGTGTCTGATGCAACTGGCAATTTAGCTCCCCAACTGCAATGTGGGAGTTCCACTATTGCCCTCCCTTGCAGGGCCATTTCCTACAGGCAGGTGAATGTATATGTACAGACAACCTGAGCCCAGGCTGTAGAGTGAAGGAACCAGAGAGAAGGGAAAGAACAGAGAATCATGACACCTGAAAGAGGAGAGCTTGTACAATGGGGGTTACTGAGTTGCTGATCTCAGGTTAGGAAATTCCTGGAGGTTTAGGGAGGACAGAGTTTGGGGCAGGGAGAGAGCTCAGTGAGGATAGAAAGTCCTCTCTCTGAAGCAGCCATTTTCATAGTCTGAGGTAAATTGTAATTGAAAGAGCCCCAGGTGGAGGCTGGAAACCCTTACGGGGGTGCAGACGACAGCCAAGGGAGCCTCCCAATCCCCCTCCACACTGAGAGAAGATCCCCATTTTTCTTCCTGCAATGCTGTTCCCTCTAAGCTGTGGAGTCTTGTGAGCAAAAATTCTACTTTGTGAGCTACTAGAATTAGAGTTGTGAGCGAGTGATTTGGCTACTGCAGAAATAAGTTTGCTCTGGAGCCCTCCTTCCTGAGCTAAGACAAAAATGTGTGAGCTGGATGCTAAAAAACTGTGAGCTAGCTCACACTAACTCAGCTTAGAGGGAACACTGACCCCATTTCTCCCTCAGAGTGGGAGATGCCATGTTAGAAGAAGAGCCTAGGAAATGTTGTGCTTCCAAACTGTGACAGCACTGCCCCCTTGTGGTCAACTCTATAGGTTTGAGCTCTTGCCTTCCATTCCAATGTATTTGAAAAAGTGTGGATGCACAGGAACGCTCATACCTCGAATAGACCTTTGTTGGTCTTAGAGGTGCCACTGGACTCTAAATTGGTTCTACTGCTTCAGACCAACACGGCTGACCACCTGGAACTAAATACATTAAAGATATACTAGATATTAGCTATTATATACATTGCACCTTAATACAATTTCCATATTCTCAGTGCAACTAATAAGTTCAATGACATATCATGCTAATGTATTTGAATCCTTTTCACATCATGTCATTTAAAAAAAAAAATCTGGTTTAAATGGAAGTTCAATTTTCCCTCTCTCAACTACACTTTCCTGTACCAGTGCCCAGAAGCTCTGTGCCTTTCATCCAATATGTATTTCCTTGGAAAAGTTCTATCCGGTTTGTGAATTTCCATCAGTTGAATGTTTTCTTTTCAGGAATACCAAGAAGTCTTACGAAAGAGGATTACGTAACACTTCAAACCTTCTTTACATAACATTTTTTTAACCATAGTACAATGAAATAAACATGATAATTCTAAAACCCTTGGAAAGTCAACTGTTGTGTTAAAAAAGAGAGATAAACTCAGAATGTAAATAACACTGCATGAAATAGACAGATGATAGATAGATAGATAGATAGATAGATAGATAGATAGATAGATAGATAGATAGATAGATAGATAGATGATGATGATGATGATGATGATAGATGATAGATAGATGATAGATAGATAGATAGATAGATAGATAGATAGATAGATAGATGATAGATAGATAATGATGATGATGATGATGATGATAGATGATAGATAGATGATAGATAGATGATAGATAGATAGATAGATAGATAGATAGATAGATAGATAGATAGATGATGATGATGATGATGATGATGATGATGAAGAAGATAGATAGATAGATAGATAGATAGATGATGATGATGATGATGATGATGATGATGATGATGATGAAGATAGATAGATAGATAGATAGATAGATAGATAGATAGATAGATAGATAGATAGATGATAGATGATAGATAGATGATAGATAGATAGATAGATAGATAGATAGATAGATAGATAGATAGATAGATAGAACAGTAAGAGTCCAGTAGCACCAGTTTGGTGTAGTGGTTAAGTGCGTGGACTCTTATCTGGGAGAACCGGGTTTGATTCCCCACTCCTCCACTTGCACCTGCTGATGTGACCTTGGGTCAGTCACAAGCTCTGGCACAGCTGTTCTCTCAAGGACAGTTTGTGTTAGAGTTCTCTCAGCCCCACCTACCTCACAGGGTGTCTGTTGTGGGGAGGGGAAGGGAAAGGAGTTTGTAAGCCGCTCTGAGACGCCTTTGGGCAGTGAAGGGCGGGGTATAAATCCAATCTCTTCTTCTTCTTCTCTAAAGACTAACAAAATCTGTGGCAGGGTATGAGATTTCCTGAGTCACTGCTCACTTCTTCAGATACAGCGAGAATGTGAGTCCATCTGTCCTATACATCGGAAAGTGGAGATATTTCAGATGCCGAATGACAGTAGCAGGCAAATGACAAGAGCAGATGTGATTGGATTAGGTGTGATATGCAGAGAGATAGCAGGTGCGGAGAAATCAGCATTGATAATGAGACAGGAAACCTAGGTCTCTATTCAATCTGGGTGAATAGAGATAGATACATATATAGATATATATAGAGAGAGATATATTTGATCAGTTGCTTCAGAAAGTTTTTTTTAATAAACAAAGCCATTGAAGAGATGCCACTTAGCAACAGAAACCTCAGGACTGCAGAGACGGACTGAGCCGGTTCACTTCTCTGCCACACTGCAGAGTTTTTGCCCAGCCTCCCAAGGCGCCTGCCTCACTGTGCTTCCACAGCACAGAAGTAGGTGGCTGCATCTCCGCGCTGGACCCCCATGATGTTCAGGCGACTCAGCTTCTCCTTTTTGTTGTGGTCGGCACTGAAATTGGGTTCCTTTCTGGAGTCCGTTCCCGTTATCGTGAGCAGGTGCGTCGGCCCCTCTCCCGGGAACTGCCGGTACCATTGCAAGCTGTAGAAAGAGCTCGATTCGTACTTGCAGGCGATGGTGGAGGTCTCTCCTTCCCTGGTCGACTCCAGCAGGCTCTGGTTCACCTTGACTTGGCATCTGACCCCTGCGTGGAAACAATGTGTGGCTTATTCAGAGATCTGTTGCCCACCGGGCCAGAGAGGAAAGCCACGGCAAGTGATGGGCTGACCTTCCTTTTCATGAAGCTCCTAACCAAATTCTGGACATGTTCACTGAAATCTATAGAACATGATAGTATCAAATCTAAGGTCCCTTTAAGAGGGAGGCAGTAATATGGGCAAGGAGTAGAAGTTATCAAGGGGGAAATTCCTGGCATCTACCATAGAAAAAGATGGAGGGAAGAATCAGGGTGGCCCAGGGAGGGATCGTCATTCCTGTGGACGAGACGAGGGCTTAGCTTCGTGCGATAGTTAATGCTGAAATACACATCTCAGGAAAGAGAGACCGAGTCATGAGTCACACTGTTCGTCCTGCTGACGCCACCCAATCAGAGGCATGCATCTCTCTACAGCAGGCTGCGAGAGCAATAAGGGGAGAAACTGTGCTATAAAAACAGCTCTGTTTAGACCTGATCACAACCCTCTGGATGAGGAGGAAGAGGAAGAGTTTGGATTTATACCCCGCCCTTCGCTCGGAGTCTCTGAGAGGCTTACAATCTCCTTTCCCTTCCCCTCCCCACAACAGACATCCTGTGAGGTGGGTGGGGCTGAGAGAGCTCTTTCCAGAACTGTCCCTGAGAGGACAGCTCTGAGAGAACTTGTGACTGACCCAAGGTCACACCAGCAGCTGCACGTGGAGACATGGGGGAATCAAACCCGGTTCTGCCAGATCAGAGTCCGCGCTCTTAACCACTATGCCAAACTGGCTCTCAAATTAGTCAAGAGCGGGGAGACAGGCTGACCGCTCCACTGTGTAAAAAAATAAACTTGCTCAATAAATAGAAAGGGATTATGAAGTGGTCAGGGATAGCCCCATCACATCAGATCTCAGAAGCCATGTTGCTCCTCGAGAGACCACGAAGGATGACTCTGCAGAGGTGGGCAACAGGAAACGGCCTCTGCTTCTTCTTTGTCTTGAAAGCCCCTCTGTGGGGTCACCATAAATTGGCTGCGAGCTGATGGCCCATACATACATATACAGATAGACAATGAATATATCCTGGGAAGGGGGGTGGTAGAACATTTCTCCCTGTTATGATGGCTTTCCACTCAAGAACATTGGTTTGGGGAGAAGGAATATTTGGTCACAGGATTATCCTCCTTCACCCTGAAGAGGTTTAGTTCCCAGAGGGCTGTACCACATCCTTTCTGGGAAATTGATCACAGACAGCTTCCTGAGTCCAAAAGCTGTTTGGTTTTCTTCCACTGAAAGTAGGTTGTTTTCTTCACACATCCCAGGGTAAGTGACATACTGAAAAGCACTAGATGTGATCATATATATATATATATATATATATATATATATATATATATATATATATATATTAATTTCAATTTTATAAGACAAACAAACATACATCAGTACACATAAAAGAGAGATTCTAACAGTATAATTTTACCCATTTTCTTTAATATCTTATTGTAAACTAAAAACTCTTATTACTTTTTTCCCACCATACAGTTATATTTTATTAATAGTTGCGTCTATGGTTCTTAGTTCTTTAGTTCTTTTATTTTTGGTTTAAGTTTGGAGGTCCAGGAATTTTAGTTATTGTTTCCTTCTATCCAGTCGTAAAATCTTGACAAGGTGTTTTTGAAATCTTCTTTATTATTTCCTCTTAAGATCACAGTCAATTTGTCCATCTCAGCGGTTCCCAGTACTTTCACTAGAATGTCTTCTTTTTGTAGGTACTTCTCCAATATTTCACATATTGCTGCTGTTAGGATATGTATAGTGAGATAAAAATCTTGTCTCTTCTAATTTTCTGGAATTATATTCAACAAAAACAGTTCCGATATATAAGACATGGTAATTTTCAACATTTTTGTAACAGTTCATGGATCCACGGCTAATATTTTTACTTTTCTCACATGTCCACCACATATGAAAGAATATACCCTATCTGATTGTATTCTTAATAAAGAGTCGCGATTCCACCTCTGACAGAGATTCACTGGTTGGCCTTGGGCAAACCCTGCAAGACTTTTGTTAAGTGTGCAGATGCATCTGTGTGTTTTGTTGCTCCCGGTCTTGTCAGATTTCGGAAGCTAAGCAGAGTTGGCTCCGATGAGTACTCGGATGGGAGACCCACACAGAAGCAGGCAATGGCAGACCGCCTCCCTTCCCCCCCTTGCCTTAAAAACCCTACAGGGTCACCATAAGTTGGCAGCAACTTGACGGCCCTTTCCACCTCTAGAATACACTGGCCCTGTGGTTGTGCCTTTTAAGGAAAAGGGAGGGGGGGATTCTACACTAGGGCTAAACTTCGCAGAGCATCCACGCGATGGACCCAGGAGGAAAGGAGCTGTTATTGCCTAGCGGCTAAAAAAAAATAACCTGCAGGAAAGGAGAGCTCTGACTCTGATCTCCCCTCTGGCACTAACTGACTAGCTAGCCTTTGGCGCGTCACCCATTTGAAGACTCCGCCCCCACATCAAACCCTATCGATACCATCCTACAATGCTGGGCTGCTCTCCGTGTGACAAGCTTTGATGGTGGAGGGAAGGGCATATCTGTGCATGTGTTGTGTCCTAAAAAACATGACATGGTCACACCAGTGGCCTGCAGTTCCAAAGTTACATTTTGAAGGGTGTATCAACATTACAGGCCTGAAGAGGCTCAATTGCAGGAGCTGCAAGTTAGGAGGAGGAGGAGGAGGAGGAGGAGGAGGAGGAGGAGGAGGAGACCAGGGTTTGGGAATGAGAAGGACCTCAGCAGGGCATAATATCATGGAGTCCATCCTCCAAAGCAGCCGTTTCCTCCAGGGGGACAGAACTCTGTCAGCTGTAGACCAGTTGTAATTCCAGAAAAATTCCAGGCTCCACCTGGAGGTTGGTAACCCTATGGTGTGCCATCAAGAGGTAACCTAACTTATGGCAATCCCAGCAAGGGTCTTTCAAGGCAAGGGAGGAGCAGAGCTGGTTTGGCCTTCCTCCGAAGAGCCTTTTTTGGTGGTCTTCCGTCCAAATACAAACCAAGCTTCGGTTCCGAGATCTGCCTCTACCGTGCTGCCTTCCCTTTTGAGGCCTTAGGAACTCTTATTTTAGGACTTGCAGAGAGGATGTGGCTCACGCGCTCTTGAAGCAAAGAGACCAGGCAGTGGGATGATGTGCCAGGCTACAACTGGCCATTAGCTCCCCTGCTGCAACACGCAAGTTCCACTATTGTCCCCCCTTGCAGGGCTATGGCCTACGGGCAGATGAATGTATACATAGAGGTCAATTGAGCCCAGGCCACAGAGTGAGGGAATGAGGGAGACGGGAAGGAACAGAGAAGCACGGCAACTAAAAAAAGAAGAGCTTGCACAATGGAGCTTATTGGGTTGCCAATTGTGGATAGGATACCATAGAGTCCTCCCCCTAGTGCCGACATTTTCTCCTAGGGAATTGACTGATCTTCCTTGTCTGAGATCAGTTATAACTCCAGAAAAAGCGGAGGCTCCAGCTGGAGGCCCTTACGGGGGTGCAGATGACAGCCAAGGAAGCCTCCCAATCGCCCTCCACACCAAGAGAAGACCCTCCATTTTTTTCCCTGCTCTGTTGAACTTGGAACCTGTTTCTCCCTCAGGGTGGAGGAAGCCCTGTTCGAAGCAGGTCTTTACCAGACTTTGCTCTTCCAAACTGTGACAGCACTGCCCCCTTGTGATCACCTCTAAGACACGTATAGATTAGATACATACTGGCTAGCAGCTATTGTAGATTCAGGTGGGTAGCCCTATTGGTCTGAAGCAATAGAACAAAGTTTGAATCTAGCGGCACCTTTGAGACCAAACCAAGTTTGATTCAAGATATGCACTTCCGCGTGCATGCACATTTCTTCAGATATGAAAGCTCATACCCAGAATTAAACTCTTCGAGGTGCCCCTGGACCAGGCCTGTAGCTACAGTGGGGCATTTCGGGGCCTGGCCCCCTGACTTCCTGCCCAGGCCCCCCAACTTCCATCCAGCCCCCAGCTCTCTTTTAATTTTATTTTTTACTTTGTGACATTGGTGCCCCCTGACTTATTTAAAGGCCTACCGAATTACAAACTCCTGGCTACAGGCCTGCCCCGAACTCAAACTTTGTTCTAAGCAGACAGTTTTTGCAAGCAAGGCTGCATGCTGATCGCTCTTGTATGCACTGTGCCTTAATACAGTTTCTTTATTCTTGCTGCAGCTGATAAATTCAACAGCATTTCATGCTAATATATGGACCATTTCCATATCATGTCATTTTTAAAAAATCTGGTTTAAATGGAAGTTCGGTTTTGTCGATCTCATCTACAGTTTTTCTGTACTGATTTCCAGAAAAAGTTTGCCCTTCATCAAATATGCGTTTCCTTGGAAATGTTCCATCCAGTTTGCGAATTTCCGGTGAAGTCATGCTTTATATTCAGGATCACCAGAAAATCTCACACAGAAGAGGACTATTTTACACACCAGAGCTTTTTTTGTATAATTTTTTTCTTACAAGAATAACACACAATCCCAAGACAGTCTGGTATGAAAAAATATATACAGATGTGTGCTAGATGCCCACAGAATAATACAATTACAAAAGAGACTACATTAAAGCCATAACATCATTTAGTGTCTGGTAATGAAACAGCATTCCGTGCACCTTGGTGTTTAGTCATGCTGGCCACATGACCACGGAAATGTCTTTGGACAGTGCTGGCTCTCCGGCTTTGAAATGGAGATGAGCACCGCAACCCTAGACTTGGATTTGACTGGCTTTCGAGCAAGGGAAACCTTTACCTTTACCTTTATTAATGAAAAACAACCCCGTATTTTTTCACAGAAAAAATACAAAGGTCAATAAAATTACACACAGCAATCTGCTCCAAACTCTCTCCGTCGATATCCTTCTAACAGTCTTGTATTCTCAAAAAACAGTCTGCTCCAAATCCAATCTCTCTTTCAACACTTTTTCCGGATATTTAAGTGTTTCAGACCTCTGATCTTTCCTCGGGAACAAATCCTATATAGGAAACACATTCAATGTTACCTTCAAGTTGACACATTCATTGATTTTTTTTTGTATAATTCTTTTTTTAACCATAGCACAGTGAAATGTACATGATAATTCTAAAATCCTTGGCAGCTTGACTGTTCTATTTTTTTAAGAAAAGATAAACTCAGAATGTGAATGAGACCATTTGGGAAGGAAGCACGGGACAGAATTAAATGGGGGGAAAGATACGTAATCAAATATACACACTTCATCAGGTGGATAGAGCTAGGTACAGACATACATATAGAGATATATTTGATTGGTTGCTTCAGGATGGGGTTTTTTTTCCCCCCACAGAAAGCCAATCAACCGATGCCACTTAGCAACAGAAACCTTGAGATTCATTAGCCCATCTGCAGGGATGGGTTGAGCCAGTTCATTTCTCTGCCGTACTGCACGGTTTTTGCCCAGCCTCCCAAGGCATTTGTCTCACTGTGCTGCCACAGCACAGAAGTAGGTGGCTACATCTCTATGCTGGACCCCTATGATGTTCAGGCGACTCGACTTCTCCTCTTTGTCGAGGTCAGCGCTGAAGTTGCGTTCCTTTCTGGTTCCCTTTACTGTTAGCGTGAGCAGATGCTTAGGTCTCTCTCCCGGGAACTGCTGGTACCATTGCAAGCTGTATAAATTGCTTGTTTCATACTTGCAGACGATGGTGGAAGTCGCTCCTTCCCTGGTTAACACCAGCAGGCTCTGGTTCACCTTGACTTGGCATCTGACCCCTGCGTGGAAACAACGTGTGGTTAATTCAGCCATCGATTGCTTATTGGGCCCAAGAGGAAAGCTACGGAATTCCATGAATTGCCCTCCTATTTGCACCTCCAAATCCTGGAGGTGTCCATTGTAACCTCTAGGGCATAGTTAGCAGCAGAGGATGTTGCGATAGCCACCGGCATAGTCAGCTTTAAAAGGAGTTAAGACATATTCATGGAGGATAGGTCTATAAATGACTACTAGTCAGGGTGACTAAAGAGAACCTCCACTTTCAGAGGCAGTAAAGCTCCATTTCAGTGCCAGAAGGCAGCCTCAGGAGAAGACCTTACCCGCTCTGCCCTGTTGTTGGACTTCCAGAGGAACTAGTTGGCCACTGTCATAGAATCATAGAGTTGGAAGGGACTTCCAGGGTCATCTAGTCCCACCCTCTGCACAATGCAGGAAATTCACAAATACCTTCCCCCCACATACACCCAGTGACCCCCTGCTCCATGCCCAGAAGATGGCAAAAAAAAAACCCCTCCAGGATCTCCAGCCAAACGGGCCTGGGGGAAAATTGCTTCCTGACCCCAAAGTGGCGATCAGCATTTCCCTGGGCATGTAAGAAAGGGCCACACGGACTAAGCACTGATGCAACTCTCCCTGCCCTCCCTTCTCGTGATCTGCCTACGTTCACAGAATCCGCATTGTTGTCAGATGGCCATCTAGCTTCTCCTTGGAAACCTCCAAAGGAGAGCCCACCACCGCCCGGGGAAGCCCGAGGAACTGCTCTGTCAGGAAGTTCTTCCTAATGTTTAGCCCAAAAAAGGATGAGATAGGATGCTGGATAAGCTGGACCACTGGTCTGGTCCACCGGGAATCTTCTTCTTATATCCAGGTTCTGTTTAAGAGGGATCTGACGGTATTGGCGGGAAGAGGAAAGTAGAAAGGGGGAGATGCCCAGCGCCTACCGTAGAAAAAGACAGACGGTAGAATCAGGATGGCCCAGTGAGGGATCTCCATCTCTGTCCTCGATCGCTTGTTCTGAAGCTCTGTGTGAGGGTTGATGCTAAGCCCTGTTAGCTCTGGAAACAGGCTGAGTCGTGATTCAGACTGTTCGTGCTGCAGAAGCCAGCCAATCAGAGGCAGGCATCTCTCGACAACCAACCACAAGAATGGTAAGGGGGGGGGAGCCGGGCTCTCAAAAGAGTTCCTCTCACCTGTTCTCATTTAGTGGCACCCTCTTCAATCAGTCGCTAAGAAGAGCCTTCTGGGATCGGACCAAAGGCTGATCTAGTCCAGCTTCCAGCTTCCCACAGTGGGCACCAAGACGTTCCTTGCAGAGCCCACAGATGAAGACTGAAAGCAAGAATCTGACTTTTGGAGTCCGACCCAAGGCAACTAGTATCCAGAGGTACACTGCGTCTGAACAAGGAGGCTCCATTTGCCTACCATGGCTGACTGCCATTGGGAGAATTATTGTTGGAAGTGAAGGACGGGGCGTTGTCCCCTGCCTCAGCCTCCAGACTTTGTGGCAAAAGAGCCAGATAGCCAGAGAGGCGATCCCTGTGTTTTCTTCCTGTGTTTACCCTTCTGCCCCTGCCCCTGGATTCAATTTTTGCTCCTTGTTCTCTTTCTGGTTTGCAGGTTGAATTGGGGGAGGTTCATTCAAAAGGGCATGCAGAGCTTCTGACTGGCAAGTGAACCATGCCAGGATGACCGGGCTAAAATTGGCATTCCCCAAGGAGGGGCAGGTGCCAGGGCAAAGAGTGCCAGCCTCCAGGTGGGACCTGGGGACCCCCTGGAATTACAGCTCATCTCCCGACTACAGAGATGAGTTCCCTTGGAAAGAATGGATGCTTTGGAGGGTGGAATTAGATAAATATATGGAGCAGAGAACCATCAGTGACTATTAGCCACAAGGTATAGATAGGAACTCTCAGTCTGGGGCAAGTGATGCTCTGTATTCTTGGTGCTTGGGGGGGCAACAGTGGGAGGGCTTCTAGCATCCTGGCCCCACTGCTGGACCTCCTGATGGCACCTGGTATTTTTGGCCACTGTGTGACACAGAGCGTTGGACTGGATGGGCCACTGGCCTGATCCAACATTGGCTTCTCTTATGTTCTTATGTCTCTATGGCACTGTACCCCACTGAGGTCCCTGTCCTCCCCAGGCTCCACCCCCAAATTTCCAGGAGTTTCCCAACCTGGATCTGGCAACTCTACCCCCCCATCCTCCGATGGTGGCCACGGAGGACCTGGATACCCTGTCCAAGGCCCAGGGCTCCAGGTGGCTCCCTCTGCCTGGGACCCCAGTACTGGCCTTTCCCCGGCCTGCTCCCTTCTGAGTGCTTTGCCACAGGCATTCCTAGCTGCACATGTCGACCAGCACTGGTGAGAGCGATGCTCCAAGCTGGGCAAGAGCTCCACACGGTTGGCGAAAGGGCGCGCAGAGTGTGTGAGCAGAGGAAGCCCAGGTGTGGGAATGACACTCGGGTGGGTGTTACACAAGTGGGTGGGTGGGGAGAGAGGCAGCAGTGGGGGGCTAGGGGGCAGAGGAGGGGAGGGGGTTCCTGGACATGTGGTACACAGCCCCCCCCCAAAAAAAAAAAAACCTTGGAACTGGCCATGCAGGAGGACATCTAAAAATGATCCTTTCGGAGTTTTCACCTGCGTGTCCTTCCAAGTCAATTTCCGAGGCAGAACCTGGAAACATCCGAAAGGTTGGATCTGAATTCTGAAATCTGTAAAACTTCTGCCTCTGTGAAACTTATTTTCAGCCTGCAAGCTCAGCGAACGCTTCTTGCCACGGGCAGGATGCATCTGCGTACCACTGTGGCTCATGGCGCAGAAGTAGACGGCGGAATCACCGAGCCGAGTCCTGTTCAGGTAGAAGGAGGTGGTTCTACTGGCCGTGTTCAGGCTCACCGTAAAATGGTTGCGAGATTCAGATGTTGTTCTGTGGAGTATGGCCAGAGACTCCATCTGGCCACCAGGAGACTGCTTGTACCAATGCACGCTAGCTGCAGTTTCTTGGTAGGAGCAGTTGAGTCGGGCGGGATCTCCCTCCTTGGCCAGAACAGATCGGTCCTGGGAGACAGGCTCCTTCTGGCCCCAAACACCTGGAACGCAACGGAAAAGGTCAGTCGTCCCATCCTTCAGAAAGGAGGCTGGAGAAATGAAGAGGGAGGGAAGGCGAGGAAACGAAGACGGGCAGAGAGAAGGGAAGTGATGCGACAGGATCCGCTCTTCATTTATTTATTTAGGGAAGGACCAGAGTTCGAGTCCAGCGGCACCTTGAAGACCAACGAAGTTTTATCCAAGGTACAAACTTTTGTGTGCACGCTCACTTCTTCAGATACAGGCCATATACGTGCACACGAAAGCTTCTACCTTGAATAAAACTCTGTTGGTCTTCCAGGTGCCCCACTGGGCTCAGACATCTGTCCTGCTGCTTCAGACCAAGACGGCTACCCCACCTGAATTTATGTATGGAATATCTCTCCAGAGACCTGCAGTAGACTGAAGCTGGGGGTTGAAAGGCTCTCTTTCCCGAAACCCATATTGAGAATGTTCGTTAAAAGAGAGAAATCCAAAAGTCCTACCTGTGCGTTCCAGCAGAGAGTCTTCAAGCCCTCCATTTCTTTCCTCTTCTCTCTTCCTTCAAAAGGCAGCAACAAATGCTGTCTCACATGCAGTCCCCCACCCCCAGGGCTTCACAACTACCTCCCTATGGCTTCTTACGAGAAGGAGACCCCTGGGTGAATGGGACCTTTGTTTGTTTGGCGTCACCTCACGGCTATGGCAACCCCCATAGGGTTCTCAAGGCAAAAGACGTTTCAGGGTCATGTGCCACTGCCTGCCTCCACATCGCAACCCTGGTCTTCCTTGGCAGTCCCCTTCCCAAATACTAGCTAGGGTCAACCCTGCTCAGCTTCTGAGCTCTAAGGACATCGGGCTCGCCTGGGCTATCCAGGTCAGGTAAGGCGATCTACTCTCGAACCAAGGGCATAAGGTTAGCGTCTATGTCCCACTGAAGCCTGGGGCACCCGACTGAGCCTTGGACTGGATCCAAAGAAGTTACCTGCAGTCAGAGCCAGAAGTAAAGCTGCAATTTGAGCACCTGGCGGCCCCATCTTGTGCGTGAAAGACATGATGAATGAGCTTCCTGCATAGCAGAGGTGTGATATAGACCGCAGGCTTGTGTGGGCGGTTTCATGTTCCTCCTTGGGAGGGCCAAAGGAAACATCTGCCTGTGTTCTTTTCATATATACAGCCACATCCAATGTCATCTGCAGCAGGGACTGTCCCAATCAGTGTTCCCTCTAAGCTGAGTTAGTGTGAGCAAGCTCACAGTTTTTTAGCCTCCGGCTCACACACTTTTGTCTTGGCTCAGGAAGGGATGGCTCCAGAGCAAACTAATTGATGCAGTAGCCAAATCGCTCGCTCACAACTTTCATGCCAGTCGCTCACAAAGTAGAATTTTTGCTCACAAGACTCCACAGCTTAGAGGGAACATTGGTCCCGATGTGCCCTAAGGAGCCAGGAGGTGAAGGAAACAGGCCCAAGACCTCTCCAAGCTCAATTGAGGGAAAATGGGCACCTTCAAAAAGGCGCGTGGGGCCATCCCCTGGATATTGTTCCACAGCAGAACAAGGATGGGTACATTTATCAATGCGTTGGGTTGAAGTATTCTCTGTCCCATCTCTCTCTATAAATATATGTGAGATGGCTTAGAATGTGAAGTACTAAAACAACCACTCAAATCTCAGGGTGGTCTTTAGTTGTGGGCTGACACAAAGCGGGAGCGACAGAACTGGGAAGAATAGAACAAAACCTCGATGGGCACTTGAAAAGTACTGAGACTGACGAGTCCGTAGAGTGAAATCAGCTCATAGTTTTATTCAAGGTTAAGAACAAGACAACTTTAGCCGGCTTGCAGGCCGGCTTTTATTCCCAAGAAAATCCACACCCAACACACACCAAACCCTGGGGTTGGACTATATACATTGATTGCTTTAATCCCTCAGATCCCTGCTCTCTGATTGGAAGGAAGCCAGGATCCGACCGTCTATTGTCCTCAGGAACAAAGCTCAGGCACTTCGCCCAACCACGTGTCTGGACCGGCTGGAACCGGTCCGAGCACATGGCTGGCCGGGACCCATGTTCTGAGCTGGGTACATTACAGCACTAAAGACAATGGTTTACCCTGGAAATTAGCGGAGGGGAAAGCGAAGGAGATCTTCCGATCCCTCTCCAGTCTAATCCACTCCAGAAGATGATCCCCATGCCTGTCTCTCCCTGCTTCACTGAAATGGGTTTGAGAGTTTCAGGCAGGAGACGCAGTTTTCAACAGCCCTGAAAGAGAACCTGCAGAACCTGAAGCAGCAGGCAATGTCTTGTGCTGCCCCCTTCTGGTCTTTCGTAAAAGAGGCATTAGACCCACACACTTGGGCCAGAGAAGCGGAAACATTTCGCATATTAAAACAAACTAACAGGGGAAATGACATCTCGTCATAAATGGATGAATGTTTATTGGCGGTCAAAGACCATTTTTCACGAGAATACATTACTGTGCAGCCAAAGAGGTTCATTCCAGCACAGAAAATATATTTAGTCATAAAAGAAACTTAAAATATTTATAAACTATAATAATCCAAAAAAAAAAACCCCTCTGAAGATATATCTAAGCATCTGGTCATGTGGTACTCCATATATACTTGGAAGCCAGCATGTTGACGAGGACCACCTGGGAAGGTACTTGGCAATCATATTGCAAAGGTGTTTCCCCCACACACACACACCGCAGGGCAATTTATCTCCGTACTATTCGGCCACATAGCAGTAGGTGATGGTGTCTCTGTGCTGGACCGCTGTGATGTCCGGGCGATTCATCTTTTCTGGTTTATTGAGGTGGGCACTGGAGTTGGGCTCCTAGCTGGCTACCTCCACCACCATTGTGAGCAACTATGTAGGTTTTTCCTCCAGGAACTGCCTACACCACTGCAAACAGTGGACCAAAGTTGCCAAGGGAAGGTTTCTCCATGAATCTAGCATCCTTTGAAAAGTGCTCTAGAATCTCTAAGAAAGCTCTGCTTTCTAAAGCTGGACTGCAGAAATTCGAATTGGTCATGTCAGTTTTGATTGTTGTTCTCTGTTGCCTTTATGAATGCAGATGACCAGAGTACTAGAATATGTGGGATAAGGCTGAAAAATGGCAGGTGATCTTAACCCAGGCTTGATATTTGTGCTGGGGAAAGTCCACATTACAAAAAGTTGAGTCTAAATCCTAAAAATCGGTCAGGTTTCCAATCTCTGCAAAACTCTCTCTCTCTCCCATTGCTGGTTCTACTACACCTTCTGTCAAATGAGATAAGACAGACCAAGCGGATCCCAGATTCATGGAAGGAAGCAAATATTTCATTGATACCTAAAGAAGGTTTGGATTTGACTCAAGTAAAGAACTATAGACCAATATCGCTATTAAATAATGACTACAAATTATTTGCGAAAATAATTTCAGAGAGATTGAAAAATATTTGAAAGATACGATAGCGGAAGAACAAGCGGGATTTTTACCAAATAGACAAATTAGAGATAATCTAAGAGTGGTGATAGACGCAATTGAATATTATGACAAGCATCCTGAAAAAGAAGTTGGATTCCTCTTCCTAGATGCGGAAAAAGCTTTTGATAATTTAAATTGGGAGTTTATGCTGCAAGTTATCAAAAAAATGAATATTGGACAGTCCTTTTTAAACATGATTGTGGCAATATATTCAGAACAAAAAGCGGCTTTGAATATAAACAAAGAAAAGACGGACTTCTTCCGAGTCCAAAAGGGAACACGTCAAGGCTGCCCGTTATCCCCGTTGTTGTTTATTTGGATATTGGAAATATTATTGACAGCGATAAGAAAAGATGACAGTATTGAAGGACTTACAGTGAAAGGTTTCGCCTATAAGTATAGGGCATTTGCAGATGATGTAATGTTTATGATTCAAGACCCAATTGAGAAAATACCACAATTGATGGAAAAAATTGAAGAATTTGGTTCAGTTGCGGGATTTTATGTTAATAAAAATAAAACTAAAGTGATGTGCAAAAATATGACGAAACAAAGACAGACAGAACTTCAAGAGAAAATACAATGTGAAGTAGTCACAAAGACTAAATATCTTGGAATTGATTTAACTATGAAAAATATTGACTTGTTTAAAAACAATTATGAAAAGGTGTGGCATAAGATTCAGCAAGATATGAAGAAATGGGATACTTTGAATTTATCATTGATGGGAAGAATCGCGACTGTAAAAATGAATATCTTGCCGCGTTTGATGTTTTTGTTTCAGACTATTCCAATACTAAAACAAAGGAAAATACTGGACTCGTGGCAGAAAGAATTATCCAAATTTGTATGGGCAGGAAGAAAGCCAAGGATTAAAATGAAAATTTTATGTGATGCAAGAGAGAGAGGAGGCTTACAACTACCAAATTTAAGACTGTATTATGATGCCGTCTGTTTAACATGGATGCAACAGTGGATTAATTTGGAGAATAAGAAGTTATTGGCTTTTGAAGGACATGATAATAAATTCGGATGGCATGCATATTTATGGTATGGAAAAGTAAAAATGGATAAATTTTTTAAACACCACTTTGTAAGACAATCACTGTTCGAGACATGGACGAGATATAGAAAATTCTTCTCAGAAGAAAGACCACTTTGGATTGTACCAGCTGAAGTGATTAATCCATATTCAAGAAACCAAGGACTAGACTGGCTACCTTATAAAAATCTTTTAAAATCTGAAGGAAAAATTTTGTGTTAAAAGATAGATTTGATGTTGAATTTGAATATGATTGGTTGAAGTATAGACAGATTTATGATTTATTTAAGACCGATAAAAGAGAACATGGTTTTAGAGAAAAGAATATTGAAATTGAAACTATATGGCTTGAGAAAGATAAAAAAATGATTTCTAAACTGTACAAGGTGTTATTGAAATGGTATACTGAGGATGAAGTTGTAAAGGAGCAAATGATAAAATGGGCAGTAAATGTTAATAATGAGATATTAATGACATCTTGGGAATACTTGTGGAAAAAATCAATGAAAATTTCAACGTGTGTAAATGTTAAAGAGAATTGTTATAAAATGATGTATAGATGGTATATGACGCCTAAAAAATTGCTATTATAAATGAAAGTATGTCCAACAAATGTTGGAAATGTAAAAACATGAGGGGTCTTTTACCATATGTGGTGGACATGTGACAAAGCAGTAAAGTATTGGACAGAGATCCACAATGAGATACAAAAAATTTTGAACTGTACTTTTAAGAAAGACCCACAGATGTTATTGTTAGGTCTTAAAATGGAAGAAATAAATGTAGCCAAGAGAACACTATTATGGTACTTGACTACAGCAGCAAGACTGACTTTTGCTCAATGTTGGAAACAAGATAAAGTACCTGAAACATGTCCCAATTTTTCAACAAGTATTTTTGAAAGTCTTTCCAGTCTTCAAAAAAAGTTTCATCTTCTTCGTTGTTTAATTTTCTTGTTAATTTATCCATTTCTGCTAAGAACAACGTCTTTTTAATCCATTCCCATGTTTCAGGTACTTTATCTTGTTTCCAACATTGAGCAAAAGTCAGTCTTGCTGCTGTAGTCAAGTACCATAATAGTGTTCTCTTGGCTACATTTATTTCTTCCATTTTAAGACCTAACAATAACATCTGTGGGTCTTTCTTAAAAGTACAGTTCAAAATTTTTTGTATCTCATTGTGGATCTCTGTCCAATACTTTACTGCTTTGTCACATGTCCACCACATATGGTAAAAAGACCCCTCATGTTTTTTACATTTCCAACATTTGTTGGACATACTTTCATTTATAATAGCAATTTTTTTAGGCGTCATATACCATCTATACATCATTTTATAACAATTCTCTTTAACATTTACACACGTTGAAATTTTCATTGATTTTTTCCACAAGTATTCCCAAGATGTCATTAATATCTCATTATTAACATTTACTGCCCATTTTATCATTTGCTCCTTTACAACTTCATCCTCAGTATACCATTTCAATAACACCTTGTACAGTTTAGAGATCATTTTTTTATCTTTCTCAAGCCATACAGTTTCAATTTCAATATTCTTTTCTCTAAAACCATGTTCTCTTTTATCGGTCTTAAATAGATCATAAATCTGTCTATACTTCAACCAATCATATTCAAATTCAACATCAAATCTATCTTTTAACACAAAATTTTTCCCTTCAAATTTTAAAAGATTTTTATAAGGTAGCCAATCTAACCCTTGATTTCTTGAATATGGATTAATCACTTCAGCTGGTACAATCCAAAGTGGTCTTTCTTCTGAGAAGAATTTTCTGTATCTCGTCCATGTCTCGAACAGTGATTGTCTTATATCCGGAGCATCTCTAATTAGTCTGAGGATGCTGGGAAAGACCCTCTTCTGCTGGGAAAGCCCCTGCCAGTCATAGGCGATAGTGCTGAGCTCAACGTACCCCATGTTTGACTTGGCTATTTATTATTTAAGTGCTCCCCACTTTTCTCTCCCAAAGCAGTTTATGTCATCAATCTCCCCTCTTCCGTTTTACCCTCATGACAACAACCCTGTGAGGTAGACTGGGCTGAGAGAGAGTGTGTGACTGGCCCAAGGTCATGCAGTGAGTTGCTGTGAGAGAATGTAGATTCGAACTCACACCTCCCATTCTCAGTGCTATTTTGGACAGGAACACACAGGAACAGAGTTCCGGCTGGCTCCCGGGTTGGCCACGCCCAGCAGGAACTCATTAGCATAATAGGCCACACCCAACAGCCAGAACTCATTAGGATTGGCTACATTAGGGGTGTGTGGCCTAACATGCAAAGGAGTTCCTGCTACAAAAAAAGCCCTGGGTTTTGACAGCAAACAAGGTAAACAGAATAAGAAGGAAAAGGTGGGTGTGGCTGGATGACCACACTTCTGGTAACATGGGGGTGTGGCCTAATATGCTAATGAGCTGTGCTGTCAGGGGGTGTGGCTTAATAGGCTAATGAGTTCCTGCTGTTGGGTGTGGCCTATTATGCTAATGAGTTCCTGCTGGGCTTTTTCTACAAAAAAAGCCCTGCCCATTCTGACGGTGCAGCCACTACCCTCATCTATGTATCAGACCACTCAGGACATTCCATATGGACTGAAGGGGGGGGAGATTGTGTGGACAATCATCTATAAAGCTGTGTGACCTTTAAAGCCCTATACAGTTTGGGGCCAGTTTGAATCAGACATTAAGGACTGCTTCATCCCATATGAAATGGCCCTTCCACTCCAGTAGCCTGCGGGGGCAGCGGTTCGGTTTCCCTCGCCACCCAAGACTGGAGAGGAGACAACCTGAGCAAGGGTCTTCTCAGTCGTGGCCCCAACATTTGGGAATTCTCTCCCAGGGAGATTCATCTCACCCCCTCATTAATATCTTCCACCGGCTGGTGACGACTTTTTTGTTTCACTTGGCATACCCTCAAAGACCGTGATCGGCCTCCTCCCTGGTTTTTGGAATTATGTGTGGTTTTGTAGTGTAGTGGTTAAGTGCGTGGACTCTAATCTGGGAGAACTGGGTTTGATTCCCCGTTCCTCCACTTGCACCTGGCTGGATGACCTTGGGGAAGCTGTAGTTCTGATAAGAGCTGTTCTTGAAAAACAGCAGTTTCTGCCAGAGCTCTCTCAGCCCCACCTACCTCACAGGGTGTCTGTTGTGGGGAGGGGAAGGGAAAGGAGTTTGTAAGCCACTCTGAGACTCCCTTGGGTAGTGAAGGGCGGGTATAAATCCAATCTCTTCTCTTCTTCTTCTTTTACTGCATTGCTTTGTATTGAATTATCCTCGTATTGCACTAGTGTATTTTTTTTAATTAAATTCTTGTATACGTGCATTCTTTTAATGTTATGTTATGACCTTAAAGTATTTTAAAGTTACTCTGAAAAAGGAATCAACGTTTGACATTTGTCGCCTTGGGGGAACCCATTGGAGTGGAGAGGTGACAGAGAAATGTGTTTAGTGAATAAGTAATCGGATAAAATAATGCAAAGAAGGGAGGTAAAGGTATGTATGTAGCATTCGCGTGCCAAATAAAAAAGGCAGATTCCAGAGAGGCAATCATGTTCATCTGTTGTGGCATGAATAACAGTGTTGTGCCTGGGAGTTCTGTTACCAGGTTCTGCAAGCCCAGATATTGCAACTGAGTGCAGAATTCGGTATCCCCAAAACGATTCCTTTTCAGGCAAGGGCCACCTGTTCCTCTTTCTTTGCTTCCAAACCATGAGAATCAAGTACAAAACCTGATGTCCAGCCAAAAAGCAGCCAAGCAATTTGAAAAGCCAGCGTCTCCATCACACTGCAGAGTTTTTGCCCGGCCTCCCAAGGCACCTGCCTCACTGTGCTTCCACGGCACAGGAGTAGGTGGCTGCGTCTCCACGCTGGACCCCGGTGATGTGCAGATGACTCGACTTCTCCTCTTTAGTGTGGTCGGCGCTGAAGTTGGGTTCCTCTCTAGCTTCCTCTCCTGCTATCGTGAGCAGATGCGTAGGTCTCTCTCCCGGGAACTGCCGGTACCATTGCAAGCCAAAAACGAAAAAGGTTGTTTCGTATTTGCAGACGATGGTGGAATTCGCTCCTTCCCTGGTGAACGCCAGCAAGCTCTGGTTCTCCTTGACTTGGCACCTGACCCCTGCATGGAAATGATGTGTGTTTGAATCAGACATTAATTGCCCAATGGGCCAGAGAGGACAACCAGCGCAAGCAGTGGACTGTCCTTCCTTTCCGTGGTCCCTCTACCCAACCCTGGAGGTATGGTCTCCAGACCATGAGAGCACCAAATCTATGATCCCTTTCAGAGAGATGTGGTGGTGTGGGCAGGGAACTGTCCTTCCTTTCCGTGGTCCCTCTACCCAACCCTGGAGGTATGGTCTCCAGACCATGAGAGTACCAAATCTATGATCCCTTTCAGAGAGATGTGGTGGTGTGAGCAGGGAACTGTCCTTCCTTTCCGTGGTCCCTCTACCCACCCTGGAGGTCTGGTCTCCAGACCACGATCCCTTTAAGAGAGACGTGGTGGTGTGTTAACAAGGAGCAGGGATTAGAAAGGATGACTACCCAGCACCTACTGTAGGAAAAGATGGCCAATAGAATCACGATGGCCCAGTGAGGAAGCCCCATCTCTTCTGACCTTGACGACTGGCACTGAAGCTCTCTGTGATGGTGAATGCTGAACCTCACCGCTCGGGAAACAGTGTTTGACGGATGACTCATGCTGTTCGTGCTGCCAAAGCCGGCCAATCAGAGACACGCAACTCTCGACAACGTACAGCAAGAACGATAAGGGGAGGAAGGGGGCTCTGCAAAGACCTGCGCTGTGCTGTGCTGATCTGGTTCCACCCTCCTCAAGAAATACAGGAGAAAGACCTTCCTGGATGGGATCAAAGGCCGGTCTAGTCCAGCTTCCTGTCTACAATGGTGGCCACAAAGAACTTCCCGATGGAGCCTACAGATGCAACCTGAAAGCCAGAACCTGGCTTTTGTCCTTAGTCCCTGGGCAACTAGTGCCTCTGATGCAAAACTCTCTCCCCCGCCCGCCGCTGTCTCTGCTGCACTTTTTGTCATAAGGAGGATGTATCTGTGCATCACTGTGCCTCGAGAGCACAAAAGTAGAGGGCGGAATCACGGAGCCCGGTGCTGTTCAGGTACAAGGAGGTGGATTTGTTCCTGGTGTCCAGGCTCATCACGTAAGAGTCATACTGTCTAGAGGTCGTCACAGTCAGTGAAGCCAGATAATGAAGCTGGCCTCCGGGGCATTGCTTGTACCAGTGGACACTCTGCTCGGTTCCCTTATAAGAGCAGTTGAGTTGCACAGGGTCTCCCTTCTTGGACGAAGCTGATGCGTCTTGGGAGATAGAATCCTGTTTGCCAGAAACACCTGGAATGCA
>JAPDNY010000015.1:51037706-51047706 GCA_029375565.1 Gekko gecko | reverse complement strand
GTTAATCTGCCATTGGGTATAAATAATAAATAAATACAATAACATGTGGTTCCCCCCCCCCCGTGGAAACCGTGAGCTTGGAGAGTGGAGAAGAGGAGCCACTAGATGGCAGCGTGGGACAGGAAAAGGTGCAGGCTCCAAGAGGAGGCCTCTCTACCGACTGTAGCACAGAGTCATTTGCGGACAGCATCTTCATCAGTGGACATGTCTTGTTCTCAAAATGTTGTGTTCCAAATTCCTGGGAAATGTGGGGGTTTTTTTAAGGGGGAGGGGAATAACCATAGTGCTTGGTTGAGTGTACTTTAAATAAGTCTCTTTATAGATGAACTGGAAGAACACTTCTGAAAGTTTTTTGGGGGAGGGAAGGTTGGGGATCATTGGAAGAGCTTATGCTTTGCATGCGGAAGGTCCCAATTTTCTTCCGGAGCATCTCTAATCAATTCGAGGATGTTGGGAAAACCCCTCTTTTGCTGGGAAACCCCTACCAGTCATAGGCGATAGCGCTGAGCCCAACAGAGCCCTCGTCTGACTTGGGTATTTATTTATCTAAGCGTACCCCATTTTTCTCCCCCAAAGCAGTTTATGTCATCAGTTTCCCCTCTTCCATTTTACCCTCACAGCAACAACAACCCTGTGAGGTAGGCTAGGCTAGAGGGAGTCTGTGACTGGCCCAAGGTCATGCAGTGAGTTGTCGTGAAAGAGTGTAGATTCGAACTCATACCTCCCATTCTGACAGTGCAGCCACAACCCCCAGACTCTAATCTGGGAGAGCCGGGTTTGATTCCCCACTCCTCCACTTGCAGCTGCTGGATGACCATGAGCAAGAGCTCTCTCAGCCCCACCTACCTCACAGGGTGTCTGTAGTGGGGAGGGGAAGGGGAAGGAGTTTGTAAGCCACTCCGATCTCCTCCTCCTCCTCCTCTCCTTCTCCTCCTCCTCTTCTTCTTCTTCTGTATGGATCAAACCACACAGGGTATTTCCCTCCCTGTATGGACTGAAAGAAAAATATGAACCAGCCCTTCCACTCCAGTCATATTCGGAGGCACTGCTTTGGTTGCCCTCACCATCCTAGGCTAGACAGGAGCAATGCTTGGTGCTTGGGGAGGGGGGTCAACATTAGGAGGGCTTCTAGTGTCCTGGCCCCACTGCTGGACCTCCTGATGGCCCCTGGTATTTTTGGCCTGATCCAACACTGGCTTCTCTTATGTTCTTAATGTTCCCTCTAAGCAGTGGAATCCCGTGAGCAGAAATTCTCCTTTGTGAGCTACGGACATTAAAGTTGTGAGCGAGTGACTTGGCTGCTGCATAGATGAGTTTCCTCTGGAGAGCCCTCCTTCCTGAGCTAAGACAAAAATGTGTGAGCCGGAGGCTAAAAAGCTGTAAGCTAGCTCACACTAACTCAGCTTAGAGGGAACATTGGACAGGAGGCCACCTGCGCAAGGGTCTTCTCAGTCGTGGCCCCGACATTTGGGAACTCTCTCCCAGGGGGATTTGTCTCATCCGCTTCCACCAGTGGGTGAAGACTTTTTTGGTTACCTTTGGCATACCCTCAAAAACTGTGATCAGCCTCCTCCCCGGTTTTCGGAGTTATGCGTGCTTTTATTGCATTTCTTTTTTATTGAATTATCCTTGTACTGCAGTCGTGTACTTTTTTATTATTAAATTCTTGTGTACGTGCATTCTTTTAAAGTCATGTTACGACCTTAAAGTATTTTAGAGTTACTCTGAAAAGGGACTCAATGTTTGACATTTGTCGCCTTGGAGTGACAGAGTGGACATTGGAGTGGAGAGGCGACAGAGAAATGTGTTTACTGAATAAGCAATCTGATAAAATAATGCCAAGAAGGGAGGTGCAGCGGTGTGTGTGTAACATTCGCATGCCAGATTTAAAAAGGCAGATCCCAGAGAGGCGATCGTGTTCATCTGCTGCGGCATCAATAAGAATATTGTGCCTGGCAGTTCTGTTACCAGATTCTGCAAGCACAGATGTCTCACGGAGTGCAGAATTCAGCACCCCCAAAACGGTCCCTTTTCAAGCCAGGGCTGCCTGTTCCTCTTTCTTGGCTTCCAAACCAAAACTGTTTTCCTGAGAATCCAGCCAAAAAAGCAGCCACTGATTTGAAAAGCCAACATCTCCATCACGCCGCAGAGTTTTTGCCCGGCCTCCCAAGGCACCTGCCTCACTGTGCTTCCACGGCACAGAAGTAGGTGGCTGCATCGCTGTGCTGGACCCCGGTGATGTGCAGCTGACTCAACTTCTCCTCTTTGTTGAGGTTGGCGCTGAATTTGGGTTCCTTTCTGGCTTCCGTTCCCACTATCGTGAGCAGATGCATAGGTCTCTCTCCCGGGAACTGCTGGTACCATTGCAAGCCAAAGAAATTAATTGTTTCGTACTTGCAGGCAAGGGTGGAATTCGCTCCTTCCCTGGTGGACACCAGCAAGCTCTGGTTCACCTTGACTTGGCATCTGACCCCTGCATGGAAACGATGTGTGTTTGAATCAGACATTAATTGCCCACTGGGCCAGAGAGGACAACTGACGCAGCAGTGGACTGTCCTTCCCTTTTGTGGTCCCTCTACCCAACCCTGGAGGTATGGTCTCTAGACCATGATCCTTTTAAGAGAGACGTGGTGGTGTGAGCAAGGAGCAGGGATTAGAAAGGACAACTACCCAGCACCTACTGTAGGAAAAGATGGCCAATAGAATCACGATGGCCCAGTGAGGGAGCCCCATCTCTTCTGTCCTTGACGACTGGCACTGAAGCTCTCTGTGATGGTGAATGCTGAACCTCACCGCTCAGGAAACAGTGTTTGAGGGATGACTCATGCCGTTCGTGCTGCCAAAGCTGGCCAATCAGAGACACGCAACACTCGACAACGTACAGCAAGAACGATAAGGGGAGGAAGGGGCTCTGCAAAGACCTGCCCTGTGCTGTGCTGATCTGGTTCCACCTTCTTCAAACAACACAGGAGAAAGACCTTCCTGGATGGGATCAAAGGCCGATCTTGTCCAGCATCCTGTCTACGATGGTGGCCACCAAGAGCTTCCTGATGGGGCCTACAGATATGACCTGAAAGCTACAACCTGGCCTTTGTTGTTTGTCCCCGGGCAGCTAGTATCTCTTTTTTTTTTTTTTAATAACATTTTATTAATAAATGCAAAAAGGAAAATAGCAATTAACAAAACAGGTAAGTTGGAGTATACACGAAAAGAGTGTTAGAGTTACTAAAAAGAGTATTACATTTTCAAAGTTACAGTATCAGTTTACATTTTTCAAATCAAGGAGACATTCACATCTTACCATAAATTTAAGTCATTAACTGTAGTAGGGATTTCACCCTGATCAATTAAATATTCCACAATAGGGAACCAAATCATAGCGTGATCTAAAGAAGATTTGTATACATCTCTTCCATCTACATGTTCCGTTATTTTTGACATTATATAGAACTTCCAAAGTTTAGCATGCCAATGATGTTGTTGAGGACTTTTAGTGTCTTTCCAAAATAAGGCTACTGCATTTTTAGCTGCTGCCAACAAAATGGCTATTCTTTTGGGCAGCTAGTATCTCTGATGCAAAACTCTCCCCCACGCACATCGCCTTTGCTGTGTCTGCTACACTTTTTGTCATGAGGAGGATGCATCTGTGTACCACTGTGACTCAGGGCACAAAAGTAGAGGGCGTAATCCTGGCGCCGGGTGCTGTTCAGGTACAAGGAGGTGGTTTTGTTCTTGGCGTCCAGGCTCATCACGAAAGAGTCACCAAGTTTAGAGCCTGATGCAGATAATACGTCCATAAACTGAAACTGGCCTCCGGGGTATTGCTTGTACCAGTGTGCAATGTACTGGGTTCCCGTATAAGAGCAGTTGAGTTGGACGGGATCTCCCTCCTTGGCTGAAGCTGATGCGTCTTGGGAGACAGAATCCTTCTGGCCAGAAACACCTGGAAATGTGACAAGGAGAGAGAGAGGGAGGGAGGGAGGGAGAGATTCAAAATCATTGCCTCTAAGTACCCATAATAAGAGGTTTTCCTTTCTTCAAAAGACCCAAGAAACTCCAGCTGTCGTGTAATCCCATGCAGAGTGACACCAGTCTAAGCCCACTGGTTTCCATGGGTTTAAACAGGAATAGCTTTGTTTTTTGGGGGGGGTTGCCCCATCTCTTTATTGGTTTTTCCAAAATATACACAAAACACACCAAAAAAGACAATTGCACCTACAACATAATATCCCGATATTACTTATCAATTAGATATTTCCTTCCTCTTAACACAACAACTTTAACTTAGCTTACACACACATTTAAACCCAAAACTAGGGTCTGGCAAAAAAACCCAAAATTATCCAGGGCTATCTTCCCTATAATCATACCAAAATACACACTTATTATTAATATTCTCCAAATTTTCAGTTGGTTTAAAGTCCCAAAAGTCATAAGCATACTCTTAAATTAAATTAATCTAATATTCTTATATTTCCTGGGCAGTCCATTTTTTTTTCATTTATGAAAATAGCCTCCTATTCAAGTGACTTCCCCTTTTCTGTTACATCCCCTCCTATGTTATCACCCTATTTCTTAGTAACTACATTATAACAAATATACAGACCCGTAGCTATCTGCATATTTGTTAAACAGGAATAACTCTCGAGAGGTTTTCGCCATTGTTTGTTCAATCCCGTGGAACTCCTCAGGACTAACTTCTGAATCAGTACCCCTAAGAATGGGCTGCACTTCTCAGCAAAGCCAAATAGCGGGATCCAAATGCGTTAATGTGTTGGGTGACGCGAGATACCTGTGGATACGGCCAGAAGCAGCGCCACGACTTTCATGGACAGCAGCTTCATCTTGGGGGTGACTGATGTGATGGATGCGCCTCCGCCTTGTATGCAGCTGAGCAGACCGACAGCCTCAGCCACAATCTCACATTGATCTGGTTGGTGTTCCTTCCCTCTGTGTATCAAAGGAAACAGCAGAGGGTGCTCGGTTCCTGTGGTTAAAGTGTGTATGTGTTCGGGTGGGGGGGGATTCTCTAATGGTGCGGCATCGTGGTGAGGGCTGAGACCTGAGATGAACACATCTGAAACTGCCTAATACTGAGTCAGGCCCTCGGTCCATTGAGGTTAGTCTTTTCTACTCTGAGAGGCAGGAGCTCTCCAGGGTCTCAGATGGAGGTTTTTCACACCGTCTCCCTACTTCATTCTTTTAACTGGAGATGCAGGGGATTGAACCTGGGATCTTCTGCATGCCAAGCAGAAGCTATTCCACTGAGCCAAGGCCCCTCCACTAAAGTCCTGTCTCCTTCGGTCCCCCAAGAGCCACCCGCTTTGGCCAAAGAGGGAGAACCCATCCCATTCAACCTGTAAAAGGACTGAGTACAGTCGGACTCTGCAGTGGTGAACCTAGAGGCTCTGTTTACGCAGGCCCGTAGCTACAGAGGGGCATCTTGGGGCTAGGCCCCCTGACTTACTGCCAAGGCCCCCCTGACTTCCCACCCAACCCAAGGCCCCCGAGTGGTGGCAGGTGTGGGGAAGGAGCCGGGTATTCCTTTAATTCGATTAGCCAGTGCCCACTAAGGAATTTAAATGCCCCCCGACTTTAAAAATCCTGGCCTATGTTTACATGCTATGGCTGATGGCCATTGACAGAACTATCCTCCGTGCGTGCGTCTCATACCCTTTTAAAAGCATCTCCCGAATCCTGACCCCAAAGTGGCAATCAGCATTTCCCTGGGCATATAAGAAAGGGCCATAAGAACCAGTGAACGAATGATCCATCAGGGGTTTTCGCCTGCGCCTCCTCAAAGTCAATTTCAAAGGCAGAACTCAACAGCGCCCACAAGGCCGAGGCCGAATTCCGAAATCCTGCCGAATTTTCGATCTCTGTAAAACACCCTTTCGCCTTGCAAGCTCGGCTAGCACTTCTTGCGATGGGCAGGATGCATCTGCGTACCTCTGTGGTTCATGGCGCAGAAGTAGACAGCGGAGTCCCCGAGCCGGGTGCCGTTCAGAGAGACAGAAGTGGTTCTATTGGCCGTGTCCAGGCTCACCACAAAGTGGTCATGAGGCTCAGAGGTTGTCCCAAACAGGATGGCCATGGACTGGATCCAGCCACCAGGAGACTGCTTGTACCACTGGATGTTCTTTGGAGTCCCACCATAGGAGCAGTTGAGTTGGACGGGTTCTCCCTCCTTGGCCCAAGCAGATGAATCCTGGGAGACAAAATCTTTCTGGCCTGAAATGCCTGGAACAGAACAGGGAAAGGTCGGTTCTCCGATCCTTCGGAAAGGAGGCTGGAGGAATGAAGAGGGGATGAAGGGGAAGAGAAGAAGGGGAGGTGGAATGACCTGACAGCACAAGGGCTTTATTTGCTCATTTAAGGAATTCATCTGCTGCCTCTCCAGACAGCTGCAATTGACCAAAACAGAGGACTGAACGACTTTCCTTCCCGAAACCCATATTTGAAATATTCATGAAATGAACGAAACCCAGAATTCTGCTGTTAAGTCACAGCGCAGAGTTTTTAAACTCTCCGCTCCTTTCCTCTTTTCTCTTCCTTCAGAATGAGGCCGAGAACCCGTTCTGCACAGCCGCCACCCTACAGCTAATTACGGGAAGGAAGCCCACAGATTTAACGGGACCCACTTCCGAATAAATGTGCAGAAGGCTAGACTTGGTGTCCCACCAAAGCCAAACATATCCAGCTGAACCGTGGATTGGGCCCAGGTCTGGATCCCAAGAAGTTACCTGTGGCCAGAGCCAGAAGCAAAGCAGAGATCCTGGGGGTGGCCGGTGGCCCCATCTTGTATGTGAAAGATGTGACGAATGAGCCTTTTGCACGGCAGAGGTGTGTGATACAGACCACAGGCTTGCTTGTGTGGGAGGTTTCACGTTGCCGTCTTCAGATGATCAAAGGAAATATCGGCCTTTGCTCTTTTTGTGAATGCAGAAGCATCTGACATAATCTCTGGCAGGAATTGTCAGCATGTCTCCTAAGGAGCCGCAGGGTGAAGCAAACAGGCCCCAAATCTCTCCAAGCTCGACTGGGGACAGATCAGCACCAATGCTCCCTCTAAGCCGTGGAGTCCTGTGAGCAAAAATTCTACTCTGTGAGCTACTGGCCTTAAAGCTGTGAGCGAGCGATTTGGCCACTGCATAAATCAGTTTGCTCTGGAGCCACCCTTCCCAGGCTGAGGTGAAAATGTGTCAGAGCCGGAGGCTAAAAAACTGTGAGCTGGCTCACACTAACTCAGCTTAGAGGGAAGACTGATCAGCAGGGCTTTTTTTTGTAGAAAAAGCCCAGCAGGAACTCATTAGCATAACAGGCCACACCCAACAGCAGAAAATCATTAGCATATTAGGTCACACCCTGGCAGCACAGCTTATTAGCATATTAGGCCACACCTCCATGTTACCAGCAATGTGGTCATCCAGCCACATCCACCTTTTGCTTCTTATTCTGTTTACTCTTGTTTGTTGTCAGAACCCAGGGCTTTTTTGCAGCAAGAACTCCTTTGCATGTTAGGCCACACACCCCTAATGTAGCCAAGCCTAATGAGTTTCTTGCTGTTGGGTGTGGCCTATTATGCTAATGAGTTCTTGCTGGTTGTGGCCATCTCAGGAGCCAGCCGGAACTCCGTTCCTGTGTGTTCCTGCCCAAAAATAGCCCTGCAGATCAGCACTTTCAGGAACGGAGTGTGGGACCCTCCCCTTCAGAAGAAGGGAGGCCCTTGCCCCGACCCGGATAGCCCTGGGCAAACCCGATTTTGTCATATCTCAGAAGCTAAGCAAAGCCGACCATAGCAAGTACTTGGAAAGGCAACCTCCAAGGAATACCGGGACCGGGATGCAGAGGCAGGTGCTATGAGCCACCTCTCTGAAACATCCTAGCCACACTGGGTGTTGCCAGAAGTCACCATGACTTCCAGGCTCCCAAGCACATACACACACAAAAAAAAGAAAAGAAAAAGGAGGACGAGGAGGAGGAGGAGGAAGGAGACACTTAATCAGTTTGTCAGTTTAAAGTATTTTGTGTCTCATCTCTATATATGGTGATATGTGAAATAGCTCCCCTAACCTGGATAGCCCAAGCTAGCCCAATCTCATCAGACCTCGGAAGCTAAGGTGTGTCGACCTTGGCTAGTATTTGGAAGGGTGACCTCTAAGGGGCATGATGCAGAGGCAGGCAACGGCAAGCCACCTCTGAAACATCTCTTGCCTTAAAAACAAGTCTAGCTCACCATCTAGTGGTGCGTGACACTAAAAGAACTGGAACTTCAGGCTGCCAGACAATCTTAAGATCTCCTGGCTATTCTACACACAATGCCATGCGATAAGTATTAATTCATTATTGTGTGATAGCTTATAATGTGAAATGATAGAACACCCAGTCAAATCTCTGGGCGCTGTCCAAAAGATAGTGTTGTTGTCAGCCTCCAGGTGGAGCCTGGATGTTTAAGATACAGCAAAGTTAAAAATAACAAACTGAGATTATTTTGTAAATATTGTAAAGTAACAAATATGTCCGAATAGGAGATAAATGTCTAAAGGTGTCAGTTGAAACTGACCTGTGCCCAGAGGTAAAAAGACGGAGTGGGGGGGGGGGAAACCTGATGCACATTCGAAACAATATGGTTTATGCTAGAAAGGTGCAGACAGGACAGTCAAGGAGATCTTCCAATCTCTCTCCAGACTCATCCTGTCCAGGCGAGTCTCCCCCACTCCTTTCTCTGCCCAGAGGGACAGTTACAACCCTAACCCTACAGGAGAAAAGACCCTGTCATAAGCAGCTGACAATGTGTGATACTGCCCCCTTGTGGTCAGTCATAAAATGGGCATTAGACCTATAGCTGGGAGAGAGAAGGAAAAACACTTTGCAAGTGTAAAAAATTAACAACCAAAATGTTGCCTTGTAGTGTGGCACTCCACAAATACTTGGGAGCTAAAGATTTTACTTTCAAGATTTTTAATCATAGAATGTAATGCCAGGTAGCGGAGATATAAGCTTTATAAAGGAAACAAATGCAAAGGTTTCTCTTTTTTTACTTAAAATAAAAACATGTTTAAAACATTAGCTCTGTAAGCTGCAAACCTGCTTTTGATTTATTGACATTCATCACAGAAATCTCCTGCTCAGAGTTCTGATTCCAGGACCCAGGTGAAAACATGAAATGGCTGAGCGATTAAGAGAGTCTGGCGAAGAAGCAAGCTAGGATGCAGCAGCAGCAGCAGAACTGGAAGCAGGAGATGGCCGGTTCCATCCCTCCGGGGGCCTGATCCAGTCCCCAGGCCGTGTCTTTGACACCCCTGGACTAGATGGTCTGTATGGCCCCTTCCAGCTCTATGATTCTATGATGTCGGTCTCTTTCCCGGGAACTGCCTGCACCTCTAGAAACTTGACTCATTGTTTCCAGTATAACAGATCTCCACGAATGTGTCCAACATCCTTTCAAAGTGCTCTACAATGAATGTGTAGTGATGGAATGGGAAATTATCTGTACTGTAATTTTTACTAAGTTACACATTGAAATTTAATGTTGTGTATATTTTATGGCATTGCGCCTTGTACATTGCCCGGAGCCTGGAGTAAGCTCGGATGGAGCAATTAATAAATCTCTCTTTTTTTTAAAGAAAATTTATTGACAGGATATAATAACATGTTCCATATTTGGCTAATAATTCTTGCCATATCCCTTTCTACAAATTTTTATCCCCCCTCCCCTGGCTTCCAACGATACTCCGCCCCAATTAACATTTCAATCAATATTCTCTTACATTCAATTCATTTTCAGTATTCAAATCATACATTTCATTATTTTCCTTTTTCTAATTTAACTGTTAGGTAACTTTCCCGTTACAATCTCTCTTGTTACAACACTTCTATTCTTAATAGCTGTCAAAACATAGTAGTCTATTTTTCACATCCCAGTTAAGCTCTAAATAGTCTTTACAATCTTTCCAGTCTGCTGAGAATTCTTCGTCTTCTACTCCATGAAGCTTTCTTG